>JAOEHY010046319.1:0-15903 GCA_025447955.1 Psilopsiagon aurifrons
GGTGTCATCGGCAAACTTGCTGAGGGTGCACTCAATCCCACTGTCCATGTCACCAACAAAGATGTTGAACAAGATCGATCCCAGCACTGATGCCTGAGGGACACCTCTCATTACTGGTCTCCAGTTGGATATCGAGCCATTGACCACAACTCTTTGCGTGCGGCCATCCAGCCAGTTCTTTATCCACCGAGTGGTCCATCTATCAAATTGATGTCTCTCCAACTAAAGAGACAAGGATGTTTTGTGGGACAGCGTCAAATGCTTTGCTCAAGTCCAGGCAGATGACATCAACTGCTCTATCCCTGTCCATCAGTTCTGTAGCCCCATCATAGAAGGCCACCAGAATGGTCAGACAGGATTTCCCCTTAGTGAAGCCATGCTGGCTGTCACCAAGCACCTTGTTGTTTTTCCTGTGCCTTAGCATGCCTTCTGGGAGAATCTGCTCCAAGATTTTGCCGGGCACAGAGGTGAGGCTGACTGGTCTGTAGTTCCCTGGCTCATTCATTTTCCTCTTCTTGAAAATGGGGCTTATATTTCCCTTTTTCCAATCATCAGGAACTTCACCTGACTGCCATGATTTTTCAAATATAATAGACAGTGGCTTATACATCTTCATATCTTTTGAATATCCCCAGGAATGGTGATCCAACTGCTTCTTTGGGCAGCCTGTTCCAATGCTCAGCAACCCTATGGTGAAGAATTTTTTTCTAATATCCCGTCTAAACCTCCCCTGGTGCAACTTGAGGCCATTTCCTATTGTTCTATCACTTCTTACTTGGGAAACGAGACTGACATCCTCCTCGCTACAGCCTCCTTTCAGGTAGAGAGCAATAAGTTCTCTCTTGTGCCTTCTTTTCTCACTCAACAACCCCAGGTCCCTCAGCCATTCCTCATCAGACTTAATTCTCCAGGGCCCTCACCAGCTTTGTTGTCCTTCTCTGGACACTCTCCAGTACCTTCTTTGTCTTCTAGTGAGGGGCCAAAAACTGAACACAGTATTCAAGGCCCAGCCCCACCAGTGCCAAGTACAGAGGGATGATCATTGTCCTTGTCCTGCTGGCTGTGCTACTTCTGGTACAGGCCAGGATGTTGTTGTCCTCCTTGGCTGCCTGAGCACAAGTGGCTCATGTTCAGCTGCCATCATTCAGCACTCCCAGGTCCAATTCTACAAGAGCAGCTTTCCAGCCACTTTTCCTCAAGCATGCAGTGTTACATGGGGTTGTTGTGGCTCAGCAGTGAGCCCTGTTGAGCCTCATACAGTTGGCATCAGCTCATGATGCAGCCAGTCCAGATCCCTCTGCGGAGATTTCCTACCCTCCAGAAGATCAATACTCCCAGCCAACTTGGTATTGTCCGCAAATTTACAGAGAGAGCAAACATAAGGGACTGGTTGAACTGAGTTCTTTTTAAGATGGAAAGAGACGCACAGAGGAATTACAGTTCATAAGTTTGTGAGACAAAGCTGTATATGTTCAAGAACTAGTTGTAGAATATAATAAAATCAGGTTCCTACTGCATGCTGTTTATGTGTGAGAAAGAGAGGGATCTTTGAAGTAATGAAGGCCTCTTATGGAGGTTAAATTACATAGAAATTCAGGTGATAATTTGATACAAATGAATAGTCTTCTATGAAGAAGCCAGGCAAAAGCTAAAAAAATTTTCTGATTGCTCATGGCACTTTTCTGCTGTGTCAGCCAGGACAGGCCACATCTCTTGTGTACCTCAGATTTTATGGCAGGGTTTGAGTTCCTTGACTAAAAAGACCAGCATTCAAAATCTAGAGCAATGGATGGATTTCAGTGTCAGAACTTTACTGAAAGTGTAGTCTGTGGCTTTCCCCCTGCTATACAAGATAATTTAAAAGACATTATTGATTCCATTTTCTGCTGTGCCAGTGTGATCATGTGCTTGGTGTTATATCACGGTAATAAGAAGCTTTCAATCAACAGAATGCAGTTTCTTCAGTGTGACTTTTTCTAAATATTTATTTTAATGGAGATGTGTCAGATTTAACCAATTTTAAGTATTATCAAGCTGGATTCATTTTGGAGCTAATTAGAAGATATTTGGGGATATGCCATATCACGTCATTCACTGGTAATTGCCATCACTTTGTCCCCTCCCGCATTATATTTATTTTCACTAGAAATCACTTTAGCGACAATGCTTGCCTAAATAACATTAAAAATATTTCCTTTAAGAATAAAAGGAAACTTTGTTTTGAAATGGTTATTTGGCACCCAAGTTTTCATTTTTTACAAGTCTTTAGACAAAACAGTTGTGAAGGAAGCTGAGAAAGTATGCCCCAGTATAGCACTGAACAATACCTTTCTGAGTTAGTAGAGAGATGAAGCAATAGCTGTGAGATGTGAACTGCCTTTTTTTGTTTAGTAAAGAAAATAAGCCCCAAAATTACAATAAATGACACTGACTCTCAGAGATGAGCTGCTATTGTTCAGATTCCTGCAGCTGTACCAGCTGATAGTTTTCAATTAGAATGAAATTGTTTATAACTAAAACGTGGGCCAAAGTAAATGGAAATCCCTGAGTTTCAATACAATGTGAAAGAGTAGAGGAAACAGAAATACTTTAAAAAACCCTACCAACTATAAACCCCAACATTTCATAAAACAAGGTGATCCAGTTTGGCATTCTCTCATGAAGTAAGCACTTTCAGTATAACTCTTTCTGCCTATAAATACATGGCTATACACAGTCAATGTGGGAAGCATTAAGCTGTTAATGTTAATTCACTTTTAGCTGTTTCTTAATACCTCAGAATCAAAGATAGCTGTCAGATGGAGTCATCCTGTAAGCACATTCAGTGAGCTTCTGCTGTAAGAAAGAATATGAAAACTATGACCACATATGACTGGACAATACCTATGACAATTTAAGTAATTATTTCCCTTTTTATTATCATTAATGATTACAAATTTGCAGACTAATGAAACACTGCATGATCCAGATGGAAGCAGAGCCTTCCTGAATCTATGAATGGGGAAGGATGATAGCACAATGTGGTTTCTTGAGGCAGTACTGCAGAACAGATCGCTCTCCTCGATCAACATTGCATTCTGGAATATTGAAATTCCCTGCAAAACCAGGGGGAAATGTGAGGCATAAGAACCTGTAGACACTTCTTTGCTAGTACCCTCTTTTTTGCAGTTGCAAGTAGCAGCACTCAGTATCTGAGAATGCTATGTTACTTCACTGTAGAATCAGAAAGCATAAGTTGGAGGGGGTCAGTGTCATTAATGTTGAGAGGCCTTGAAATAAAGGACATTGGTAGTGTCTGCTAGGGAGACTTCAGGAAGCTGGAGAGAGAAACTACCAAGGTGTGGTTTTGCTTATATCAGTTGTTATTTCACACTTCCTAACAGCTGAGCGTATATGCAAGGCTTACATTTTTCATTTTATGTGTCATTTACCTTTAAAATGACATTTTACAATACTACAAGAAATAATATTAAATACAATGTCTGCTTTCGAACACTGTTTTAGAAAGGCTGGAATTAGAGCTATCTTTGGAGTCTGTTGAATTCCACTCAGCTTGACAAGCACAAGTGTTCCCAAGGTTAGGTCCGGTTAAAAGCGTGAGCAATGTTCCCTGGGAGACTTGTCCAATATGTAATTACCGTAACCGAAGGCTTAAATCAATGAGAAAGTGACTACATTACTATTCTGTATGGGCATGCCAGAATTTTTTCCCTGCTGTAGACAGGCTTTAATTAACAATGTTAGAATTTGTAAGTAATACAAGTTGCTGTGACTTCAAATTTTATTTCTCCTCTCAGATATCAAAACAACCTAATAAAAGGGGAGAATTTTTAAGTTACTTCTAGAATTTAAAAGTATACTTACCCCTTCTTATCAGAAAGGATGGAGGCATCTTTAGAAACTTGCAAAATGGGACAGAGCTCAAGTAGGAAAAAAGTATTTAATCAAACAAAAGAACAACCTCCCATAGACTTGTAATTGCTCTCTAAAAGATACCCTCAAGCAACTAGTCAATTTAATATTACCTTATATCAGAGACCTGACAGCTGATATCCTTTGTGGAAAGGAATATGTGGTGGATGTATGCTCTGTTTTTTGCAATGCAGGTATAGCAACTTTGCTAGCAAAGCTGAACAAGAGAGAAAACATGGGTATTTCACAGCTACTGAGTAGAGAAGAGAGATTCCCACACAGCCTGTCCTTTTTATTACTGTGCTTTGCCTTCTGTCTGTCTGAGAAAAAGAGAGCAGTCTATGAAATTATTTGAGTTTGAGTCAATAGACCTGAGCAGTCGAATTTTTGGAAAACAAAATGTATATATGCTATATTGATTTAAGCAGTAATACATCATCTGTTCTCCTGGCTTTAATATAACAAGATTTTATTTATTTTGGGGTTGTTCTAAAAAAAGCCTCCCAGAAAGGAAGTATAATGCAAACCATAATAATAAGCAACCAAGCAAAACATTATCAAATTCACCAGTAAGTAAATAAAACAGATTTATTTTTCCCGTTATGAAACTATCTAGTAAGCTTATTGACAGATTTTTCTCCATTATAATTTCTTCCATGGTTTGGTTGATGTCCAAATTTCAAATGAACCTATATATTAAAGACTCTATAAATGCATTATATTATACTATGTTCTGTATATAAAAAAGCTATTCTTTGGCAGCAGCATAAGCTCAGATCAAATTTCTTTCATCTCTGACAGGACACTGTGCTCATGTTACAGTATTATCCACCTTTTAGCAGGTGTTGGTGACCTGAAGTATGTTAGCATCAAGGAGAGGTGTGTTTGACCGCTTGCAAACAACATGGAAAGATATTTTATATCCTAGTTTAGTATGAGCTAAACTTAAGCTAATATGAAAAACATTGTTCTTTTGGCTCAACCATGTAATTTTTAAGTACATATGAATATGCTTTCTTATAAATCCTTGGTTAGTGAAGAATGTTTAGAGAAACCTCAGTGAAATGCTAGGAGAAATACTGTGGGAGTGTGTTATCATCCATTTTGCATAGCGATTATTTCCTGTCTAGCACCAATTGTCTTTTGCTGACTTTTAGAGAAATCAGCAAACATCCATGTCAACCATCTGCAGTCAGCAGTTATGAATATCTTTCTTATTCTGATAATTTTTCTTCCTTGGGAAACCAACTTTTATGCTAAATAATACTCATATAATGGTCAAATAACACAGTCTGTACTCTGCTGACTGGGCCTGTGTCATTTAAGTGAAAGACCTGCAAAACACGGAGTGGAACAAACATGATATCGGAAAGAAATCTTAGAGGCATTCACTTTCTGTGTCCTTTATTATTATACATAATACTCTAAAGCATTATTTCATGAACTGTACAGTGTAGTGACATGGATTTAGGCTTCCAGAAAGGACTAAACAAAGGAGGCAAAAGTTGCAGTTAGAATCAGCCTACAGTCAAGAAAGGGATGCCAAGAATGTACCTGTCAGAAGACCTTTGGTCAGACACTGAGTCTGAACTGTTGATGAAATGACCAGGAGGCCAGAGGCACAGGTACAAGAGGCACTCAAATCAGAGCTATTCCAAGAACAATTCAGTGGGAAGGGATCTACAATGATCTAGTCCAACTGCAGTATAACATAGACTTGTTGATTCAGATTATTGTGTGAATCATATCAAATTAGTTGAGTTTATTGAACTATTCACATGCGAAAAGCATACTGGTAACATCAAAAACATACTAATAATATGACGTCCACATCAGATTACCTTTTGTGATTTGTGATACCGTGATTTATATGGCAGAAAGGTGAGTAACATGTGCCATAAAATCAAGTACTGTGTATATAGAATTTCTCTGTGTCACTCCAAACAGTAACATACCATTTTCACTCTAGTGCAAAGGAGACATAATGCTGCATCTACCTTACCTCGCAGTACATCAGATGAATAATATATTTCATTACAGATTTACCTCAAACGTAACTTAGTGATTTCACATGTAAGCATGGTCAGGAAACTTATCTGAATTTGCTTAAGACTGTCTACAGTATTGACACACCTAAGATGATTAAACAGCATTGTGTAAAGTTGTTAAGAAAATATTTGTAGCACTTTGCACGCATTATCAGACAGAAACAGTTCTTGTGGCTTCTATAGCAACTAAATTACAGCCTTAATTAAAGCATCATTTGACTTCTTTTTTCTTTATACTACATTTGCAAAATCCTGCTGAAGAAAAGAGATCATTATAGGTGGGGTTTGTGTCCTGACAATTAACTCTTGTTGCTTCTCTTATTTGTCACATTTGGAACTTTCTTTCTGCTCTCAGGGAATAAGAATTTTTGTCACATTTCATGATTTCAGTCCTTGATGGAATTGTTACCCATAAATTTGCACAGCATACACAAAATATTGAGCCATCAGCATTCTATATGACACAGAGAAGAGTATAACACAACAGTAGAGAAGAACTGCTGTTCACAGATCAGTAAGGCAGATGACAAAATACAAATTTCCCTAAAATCTAAAGCACAGTATTGCTGATATGGCAAACCAAATTCTTCTGTTGTTACATACATAGTAATTAATGAAATCGAGGGAAAGGCAAAGTCTGAACAATGCCACTTTTTCCACTGTTATCTGATTACTAGCAAGGATTTTCCTGCAGTGTTAAACAAAGCAGAAATCAGATTAGGCAGTACATGTATGCAAGCAACATAGGAATACCCACAAAAATGATTCCTCAAAACTGAAGAACAAATTCTTCTAATATGTCTAATACTAGGGCTTCTCCAAATAGCTATACAAAATAAAATATCTACACTTTCACACAGATAATTACACATTTTTCTCTTCCAGTCAGATCACTTCAGAGACAATACTCCAAACTAAATTAATCAGTAGCAACACCCATGATGCATATTTATACTGTAACTTACTAAAATATTCTAAACCTGAAGTTGTTATTCCCTGCTACTTCATAGTGTTGCTACCACAGAAATGGTGATAATTTTATCAATAATTGCTACAGTAAATCGACTTTTAAATAAAACAGCAAAAATAGCCCCAAGGAGGCACATCCAGTGCATAAGGCCATGTAATAAGACTTGGGGTCCAAGCTGGATCATGTAGCAGACCCGCCTATTCTTTTGACAAGTCATGAGACTGAGTAGAGGTCTTGTCTTAGCCAGGATGCCAGGATTCATCTCTCCTGCCCTCCTGCTGAGGTTCTGAGGTTGCATGAGGGACAAAGTTGTTCCTTGGAAAAGAGGTAGTGACAACAGATCTGAATTTTTGCAGATGCAATACAACCATTTGAAAATTCAAATTAAATGAAATTGATCTTGCTTGTGTATCTTTTACATTTAACTTTGCACAAATTTCTATATATTTTTGATGAGTATTTTACAAGGTGCTTGTGCTTTGTCCTTATGCCTCAAAGTTTCTTAATGCTTATGTTGCTCCTAAGTTAGTTGGCTCCTGACACACAGATGTTGGTGTGTTTCAATGTTTCTGCTCCTGTACAGCTTGCAAACATTTTGAGGAAAGCAATCCTGATGAGAGAAGCTATACATGAGTAAATGTCAAGTATTTTTAAAAAAACAGCTCAATATCTTTGCTCTCCAACTTTAGTTATCTTTCAGAATTAGGTGCTGGTTTATAAGCACTCTGAAAAAAAGCAGAATATGCCAATCTCAGCATCTTACAGATTGCTACTATTCCCACTTATTGTGGCAAAACCCATTATCCTTTGGGCTGTGTACTTTGAAGTGCCTCTTTTTGTTTATTATGCTATTTAAAAAGACCTTCAGCCTTCCTGGCTTAACATTAAAGGCATCTCTTAGTTGCTTATTTGATTGCTGTCATCTTGATAAACACTTTTAGGCTCTCAAGTCTAGTTAGCAAGGACAGGTGAGAGTTACATGTGGACAGCTGACTGTTGGTCAATAGCTTCAGGATTGTGATGTTCAATTGTAAGCACTCTTCAGAACACAGTTATGCATCAGAAAACACATTTTTAAAATTCATTGAAAATCTGCAGTCCACGTTGTTATTTTTTATCATTAAACATCTATCTAACAACTTACGCTGACTTAGCATGAGGTTAACAGCTCATGGACAGTTCTTCCCACAGGCGGAAAAAAACCCATCCTTGGCAGAAATGAACACTAAAGGGATGTTTCTGAGAGACAGAGGTCCATAAACACATCCTGTACTTGTTTTTTCTCACTGGCACGCTTTGGGATGATGATTTTGCTACAGAAGACTCTTTGAGCCGTTGCCAACCCCCACAATCTTCCTACTCTTTTGCAGGCCACAGAGTCCGAGAAGCTATAAATTTTATTTTCAGTTTTGGTCAGTCTGAGGATGAACATTCAAATTCAATAGATGTTTCCTTGGTCATAGCATGCCAGCTTCTTTCAGCCCTCCAGAACAGAAGACAGTATTCATTCCACTTGAATCATCTGTCTGAACTGACCTACCTATATTTCATATGAACAGCAATAAATACTTAATTTTCTCAACACTATTTTTCCTATTCCCCACATTTTTTTTTTTCTTTTAGAGGGTCAAGAATAGAAATGTTGTGTATATGTGAATAAGTCAGATATATTCTAGTGCACTATCATTATAGTGCACAAATTATCTCTTGTAAGTTAATGTAAGTGCAAATGCCTATTTTCCATCTCTCAGAGACTTCACAGTGTGTCATACCATCTAGTTTAGGAACAGCTTCCCTTCTGTACTAACCATATTTATCTCTTCCGCGTGGAAAATAAAAACCATTTTGGAACTTAAGATTTTAAAGATGATGATTAAACTTTAAAAAATTGAAAATGCCTTGACAGTACTTTATGGATATTACTCTGAAAATGCCTTATAGCCCCATCCTCTTCTAGAAGAACTGTTTCACAGCTGAATGTCATCAAGAGGTTATGCTCTTGTGCCTCATTTTCAAGCTTTTGTGGAGATGTTTTTCTCCATACCTTTCAAAATGAAATCACAGGTAGTGTTTTGATGTGGAAAGTAGTACAAATTTATATTATTCCTCATCCCATTTGTTGTTTCTTTTTAAACACAAATATCTTACCAAGATGGAAAAATAATTAGTTCTATCTAGATTATTCAGTCCTGTCAGGAGTAAAATATCCTATCAGAACTGAAAATAAACAATTGTGAACTTTCTGCCTTTACCTCTATAGGACCTCTGCAGCAGCCATTTTTGCCATTATGGAAGTAAATACTGGCCATGGCCAGGGGCTATTAGTGACAACTACTGATGGGTCCTGTACACAAAAAAGTGTTATAAAGCTCTGATCTAAAGTATCTCCTTAATTTTAAGAAGATTTTTATAGTTGTAGAGTGAATTGTAGAAAATATTTGTTTATTAAAAGATGTTTAGAATATCACAGGCTTCTTTTCATAAATGTATTTGAAAATAATTTTTACCTAGCACAGTCTTCGCTTAGTAATCTAAAAGATGCATTAATAAATAACTAGAAAAGGTTGCACTTTAAATATAACTAGGCCACTTACTTCAGTATCTAAAATGCCATATTAGTAGTAAATAATTTTATTAATTGGGAAACTATCTGGTAAACTTCAGTAATTTCTTTATAAATTGATAAATGCAAAGGAAGTTTTCTGAAGTTTTCTAAGGAGATTTCACAGAAGACCGTCTTAATGAAATGATTTTCTTTCCTGCCCTTGGGTCTTGGGGAGGTCATGGAAGCAACTCTGTACTGTAGCTGATAGAACTAGAAGAGAGAATGTTACTGAATGATACACATATAGAGGCAAAAACAATGGGCTGATTTTTTTTCCTAGAATGTTTAGGAGGTTTCATATTATGTTAGTACTTCAGACAACTTACAAATTGTTCATGTTTGCTCCAAACCACTAATGTCCCTGAAGATCTCTGTGAAATGACAAGTAGATTCAAAGACACTAGCAGTATTCATGCCTGAAATGCGTTAGAGGAAAAATGTCCACGTAAATTTGATTCAAATGACTAAGTTTAGCTACTTGTCATGGTTCAAGCCCGGCTAGTAACTCAGCACCATGCAGCCAGTTGGTCGCTCCCATTTCCCCCACCCCACTCTGGGTGGGATGGGGAGGAGAATTGAAAGAATGAAAACCCCACAGTTTGAGATAACAGTCCAATAACTAAAGTGTAACTTTAAACTACTACAGCTACTACTAATGATAATAAAACTGAAAGTGAAAAAAGGGAGAGAATATAAAAATAAAAAGGAAAGGGGAAAAAAACAAAACCAATAAACAAAAGTGATGCACAATATAGTTGCTCCCCACCCATGGACCAATACGCAGCCTGACTCGAGCGGTGATCAGTCTCTGACAGCCAACTCCCCCAAGCTTATATACTGAGCATGACATGCTGTGGTATGGAATACTCCTTTGGCTAGTTTGGGTCAGGTGTCCTGTCCCTGCTTCCTCCTGGTTTTCTGTGCACCTCCTCACCGGCAGAGCTTGAGAGACTGAAAAGTCCTTGAGTTTTCCTTGGCAACAACTAAAACGTCAGCATGTTATCAGCATTGTTCTCAGACTACAGCCAAAACACATCACTGTACCAGCTACTAGGAAGGAGAAAAATAACTATTCCAGATGAACCCAGGACACTACTGCATGAACAAATCAAGATACGAAGGTAATGTCATTTCATTAGAAAAGTCATCGTTTTTACATGTTTAGTGCAAGCTACAGCAATCTGATTAGTCTTCAGAGTGTAGAAAACGTAAAGGTGACAGCTTCATCTGTTCTGGCACTTAAACTGTGTATTAATTAATAATGTAAACTTTGAACATATGAGACAATTTTCATCTAACTGCTAACAGGCAATTTCAATGTCTCCTCATCAACTCTATCTTCATGTTCTACTTCCACAAACTTCCCAAGCATTTTGAAATGACACTCCAGGTTTTTACTCCTTCCCCAGCTGAACTTTTTTCTTCCACTGGGATCTGTAATGAAAACAAGAATGAATAGTTAGCAGGTTTTGCCATTGTTGACAAATTCTTAATGTTTAGAGGCTTCCAGCAGTAGTGTAAATCCATTCATTTTCAGAAGCAATGGCATTTGTAGGATCTAAAAAGTCACACAGATGCAGTGCCTAAAAGTCCTCATGTACTAAGCTTATAATGGATTTAACATTGTGCTTCATATTTTTTCCCATTTACACGTTGCATTGTAACTTCAGAGTTCCTGCCTGTCTTGTCCTTCTCTGCACAGAAGCACAATTGTGAGGATGTAACCGCCTTCTAAAAGCGTTCTTATTGCTGTGACATATCAATGTGTTTAGATGATTGTATCTTTTAGACAGCCTATTCTGCCTTTCCTAATTTCACAGTTGTGCAAGCAGCCTCATGAAAGAATTTCAGAGTGCTCATCTTCAGAGCTGAAAATGAAAAAATATTAATTTTTTTTTGTAGGCGAACAACAGTTTTTCTCAAGTGATGGATAGGGAATACAGAATGGTATGGCAAATGAAGGTCTTTTGAAGCAAGGTGATTGTCCAGGTTATGCCCAAGAAATCTTCTTACAGTGTTTAGTCTTATGACAGCTGTGCTCCATAGGACTTCCGGTGCCAGCCTTGACAGTGAGAAGGTTTTGGTAATAAATTTGGAACTCATACTAATTTTAAACAATAAATTGGAATAGTCATCTCCTTTAAAGTCTACAAGCCAAATATGAAATGCATTCCTCTGTCATAATTTTTCTGTATTTGAAAAACATCGATATACATATTTTCAGTCTCAAGCCTACTGGACCAGGTCAGCTATGCCACAAGCAGATTTTAGCTGTCTTCTCTTTTACCCACCCTTTTCTTTCCAATTCAGTTTTTCATTTGTCAGTAAATACTTTCCTCTCTGATACTGTGTATTAGCAAGACCTTGCCTTGTGTTTTCTAAAAGTGGCAGGGCAATGCTATTGTGTTAATTACAGTTCCTAGTGCCTATTCTCTGCAAGGATCGGAATCTAAGAGAGTCACCCTCTCACCTTAATACAAGAAGGATTATCCAAGGACATGACAAAATATACTTCAATATAAACTTGGATTTTTTTTAAAAGAAAATTGAAGTTAATTTCCAAACCAAGCCTAAGATTCACTAGCTGAAAAGAATAGGCATGAATTAATCACAGTTTAGCAAAACAAAACAATGACGCATTATATTATTTCCCGGAGTTACATAATTGAATGAGTTTTGTATAGATAATTTTAGAGCAGATTGGGCAACCACTGATTTTTTTCAGAAAACCTGGAAGCAAAAAGGATTCAATTTATAAGTTGATTTTGGGTGCTTAAACTCTTTTCTGAGACATTCCATACCCTGAAATGAATATCTGCCTCAGTGGATCCAACTCAGATTCATCTGGTTAGTTTATATCATAAAGAAAAATCTTAGAATCATAGAATCATAGAATAGTAAGGGTTGGAAAGGTCCTTAAGATCATCTAGTCCCAACCCCCCTGCCATGGCAGTTTCACCACCCACTAAACCATATCACCCAAGGCTCTATCCAACCTGGCCTTGAACACTGCCAGGGATGGAGCATTCACAACTTCCCTGGGCAACCCATTCCAGTGCCTCACCACCCTTACAGTAAAGAACGTCTTCCTCACATCCAATCTAAACTTCCCCTGTTTAAGTTTGAACCTGTTACCCCTTGTCCTCTCACTTCAGTCCCGAACGAAGAGTCCCTCCCCAGCATCCCTCGAGGCATGAGACAATGTATCAGAGCTTTCACTGAATATGGAAGACATACAGAATCAAAATGCAACTTCTCCACATGTTCAGTGTTTTTTGTGTAAGGCATTTGCATTAAAAAACTTGTGAAAGAAGTATACACTGGATGTAAAATTTCATTTAGGCCAAACTGTGCTTTTTTGTTAACAGTTTGAGAAGAAAATTTTTAACCAAACATTTCTGACAACTTTAATAATTAACTCTTTCATTGTGCTTTTTGAATTGTACACCTTGCTCTGAAGTTGTATTTTTATTTCAATGACATTTGTAAAGTAGGCTGACTGACTGTAGTGTACTCCCCATGTTATCTTTTAAAACTGACATTAGCCCTTTTGGAAGAGAATTAGAACATTTCAGGAATTCCAGAACTTAAACAACAGGGTGCTTGTGTGTATTCCCTTGACCTGAGCCACATTAACATCACTGTTTCTTTTACTGAAGAGAAAGAACTAGAAGAATCAGACAGAGCACTCCTTTAAATGCAGATAAAAATAAAAATAATGCACTCCCCTTGAACTCCAACATCATTTGTTCTGATTTCTTATTTGTTCCTTACACAAAGGACTTAGTTTAGAAAAAAAACCAGTTCTTTATTTTGTAATTTCTAAAAAGTTCAAGTTCTACTTTCTGCTTTGTTTTTCAAGTGAGACTAGGAAAAAACCTTAAGGTTCCACCAGAACAATCTTTTTCCCAGCCAAGATATTACCACCCCTTCTAAGAACCAACTGAAGTGTTTCCATCTGCATTGAGTGCTGCACCTGAAGCCTGTGTTGGAGGTTTTAACCTGCCAACATTTATATGCTGATTAATCCTATGAAACTTGAGAGTTATTTCCCCAGCAGCACCTGGAATAATTGCAGAGTGACTGGCAAATGAATCATGAAGGTACTGTTAAGTGTGCCAGTCACTCCCCAGCTAATAATTCTCCAGAATCAACATGACACTTTAGTGTATGACCTATTGCTTTGCTGCAGCCCTGTTTTTATATCCCCCTTTCCTTGATTTGTTTGTTGCTGCGTTTAACAGTGACAATAAAAGGAAAGCTCATCCACATTAGATACTTATCCATTACAATGAACTATGTTCATTAACATGAAGGATGAGTGAAAAGGCTGCTAAATCCAAAGGGCCTTTTATCAAAATACAGGACTAATGGCTCAAGATATCCTTTACATGACATGCATTAGTTCTACTTTAGCTTTTCTGCTGAACAGCAGCTTGAGTAATGTACTTTTTAAAAACAGGTCAAAATTCCTCACTGTATAAAATATGGATCTTAAGTTCTCAAAGAACAATGTTTACATAATGCATCCACCACAGTTGCTTTTCTGATGAACTTTTTAAAAAAGATGCCAATGTGAATACTACATTACATCTGTCTTTTTTCATTTGATGAGGATAAATTATTTCAAAGCTATTGTTACACCCCTTCATGCCAATGACTCCCTCTTAAAATCAGTCTACTTGTCTTAAGGTGCTAGTCGTTTGTGATACCTTACTTCTGTCTTTGCAAGGTTTTAATAGTGAGGGAGGGCTACCATGGTGGCTTCTGTGAGAAGCTACTGGAAGCTTCCCCTGTGTCTGACAGAGCCAATGCCAGCAGGCTCCAAGACGGACCTGCCACTGGTCAAGGCTGAGCCCATCAGTGATGGTGGTAGCACCTCCAGGATAACACACTTAAGAGGGGGAAAAATCTGCAGAACAGCAATTACAGCCAGGAGAGAGGAATGAGAATATGTGAGCAAAAAAACTTTTCAGACATCAAGGTCAGTGCAGAAGGAGAGGAAGAGCTGCTCCAGGAGCAGGAGCAGAGATTTGTCTGGAGCCTGTGGTGTAGCCCATGCCGAGGCAGCCGTGCCCCTGCAGCCCATGGAGGTCCACGATGGAGCAGATACCCACCTGCAGCCCAGGGAGGACTCCATGCTGGAGCAAGTTGATGCCTGATGGAGGCTTGTGACCACATGGTAAGCCATGTTGGAGCAGTCTCCTGGCAGGACCTGTGGTCCTGTGGACATCGGAGACCACACTGCAGCAGGTTTGCTGCAGGACTTGCCCACACTGGAGCAATCTCTTCCTGAAAGACTGCACCCATGGAAGGGACCCATGCTGAAGCAGTTCATGAAGAACTGCAAACTGTGGGAAGGACCCATGTTGGGGAAGTTCATGAAGGACTGTCTACTGTGGGAAGGACCCATGCTGGAGCAGCAGAAGAGTGTGAGCAGTCCTCCCCTTGAGGAGGAAGGAGTGCAGAGATGATGTGTGATAGACTGACCACAGCCTCCATTCCCTGTCACCGTGTGGTGCTGGTGGGGAGGAGGTAGAGAAATTGGGAATGAAGTTGAGCCCAGGAAGAAGGGACAGGTCAGGGGAAGGTGTTTTAAGAATTGGTTTTATTTCTCATTATCCTGATCTGATTGTGATTGGTAATAAATTAATTTTCCCAAGTCAAGTCTGCTTTGCCCATGACAGTAATTGCTTAATGATTTCTCTGTCCTTATCTAGACGCATGAGGCTTTCATATTTTTGCCTGTCCTCTGTCCAGCTGAGGAAGGGAAGTGATAGAGAAGTTTTGGTGGGCACCTGGCATCCAGCCATGGTCAACCTGCTGCAATAATGCCTAACAAGTCCTACATAATCACCTGATATGAAGCAGTCCTAACCAAAGCTGTTTCAGAATATTTTCATGTTTATTGTCATAAACCTCTGTTTCACTGAAAGCAAAGTTTTACATTTTAAAATAGAATAGTCAATATATTGTACATGATTTCTTAAATACATAATATTAGATGTACAATACACTTGAATATTATTCATGGGAACTGTTTCCCCCTAGTCTTCTATTTGTAATGGGACTCTGTGTTTTCAGAATATTTATAGCATATAATTCTACTGCAAGTACAGGATAATCATATTAGAAAAATATGAACTACGTCTAACGTTGGGTTTTTTTTTACTTGGTTAATCCTCAATTAAAATGACACTGACTATTGCTGCATTTGCCACAACCATAATTAAATGATCTTTCTTTTGTTTGCTTGGCTGTTTGCTGCCGAAATGAATAAAAAGTAATAAATATTCTAATAAACTGGGAATCCTGGAAACCTCAGTATTCTGAGTATTTCCATCACTATATTTCAAAATTTATATAAT
>JAOEHY010046321.1:7639-23702 GCA_025447955.1 Psilopsiagon aurifrons
GCACACAGTACTCCAAGTGAGGTCTCACGAGAGCAGAGTAGAGGGGCAGGATCACCTCCCTCGACCTGCTGGTCACATTCCTTTGGATGCAGCCCAGGTTGTGGTTGATTTTCTGGGCTGCGAGCACACACTGCCAGCTCATGTTCATTTTTCCATCAACCAACATCCCCAAGTCCTTCTCCGTGGGCTGCTCTGAATCTCTCCTCTGCCCAACCTGTAGCTGTGCCTGGGATTGCTCCGAGCCAGGTATAGGGCCTTGCACTTGTCATGGTTAAACTTAGGTTGACATTAGCCCACCTCGCAATCTTGCAACATAAGCTGATAGTAGAACAGCAATATGAAAACCGGGTGTTGATACCTGTGGAAGAAATGCTTGAAAATAATGTGTGCTTACCCATGTTAAGGCAAATACTTTTCTTTTTAGGGAACTTTCACATAAATGGAACCTCAAGCAGATAGGTGGACACCTTCTACTGAAAGGGTATGTATAGCATATGTTACTACCTTATGTCATTATCTAAACATTAATGAACTGTGAAATGTATATTAGTTTAATCTGTGGCTGTGGTTACTTGGTGCTGATAACAATGCTCTAATTTTGAAGTTTGGGGTGTTGGGGTTTTTTTTTGAACCATTTTGATTGCATGCACCACTTTCACAAAATATTTTCTCATACTAGATCCCTGTGCCTGAATAGAATCTGACTAATTTAAAATATTAGATTCTTTTAGTAATTAAATTATGCTAGAGAAGAGACCTGAATCAGCCTGGTCACATGGAAATAGAATTTAATAGAACTTCAGACTGAAGTATGTCTCAGCTTGTTGATGTGCATTTTAATAATTTAGTTAATTTTCTCTTGGGCATGATTTGGTAGATAACTTTGTCAACTTTCAGGTGCATAGTTTGCTATATCTGTAGTATTGTCATGAGCATAATTCTTGTCTTGTTCATTTCTACAGTTTAACACATGTGGTAGCAATGCCCTTTTATTCTGCAAGCCTGATTGAAACCGTACAGGTAACTTACATATATTTACAACATTAAAAATGGCACTGTTACTCTCTTTATACATTATGTGGAGAAGTGGGTCTTTACCTTTGGATTCAAGTTTATATTGCAGTTGTTGCATTTGTTTTGCTTGACACTGTATGACTAATTTTTAATTGAGACTAAAAGTATTTACTATAATAGGTATATTAGTTGTACTAACTTAAGTCTAAATCTGGCATTAGGAAGGACATTTAATATAGAGCGTTGGAATATGCTGTACTAATCAGTCCAGGGAGGCAACTGGGCTATCAGATTTTCATTATATTCCTGTACTGCAAGAGGACAATGATCAATAACAGACTATGGAAGGTAAAGATTCTGGTATTTGTAAGTAATGGTTTTATATTAATTTTGGTTATCTTAATTCTGGTAAACCATGCTGTCCAACAGTACTCCTTTGCACTTTGTGTAAATATATTTCATCAAAATAAGTGTAAATGGTAGAAATTTGTAGCTGTCATATTGCAGGTTTTGTCTTTACGTTTTCAAACCACATGGTGTTGTGCTTGACAAAAGCAAGCACAGATTAGAAGTGCAGTGACTATAATGATATGGGGGAGAAGAGGATTCATTAGGGGTTATGATACTTAACTTGTTCATAAAGTCTGGAACAACACTATATTCTTAAGTATTTGAAAGAGTTTCTCTTCTGTGCAGACTGATCATGAAGGCTTTGTGGGCTGTTAGTACTTTCTAGAGTACTGAGGAATGTTCTGGTGGTTTATCCTGGCATCAGGCCAGGTCACAGTCAGCAAGGACTCAGAGTTGGGCCTGGAAACCTCCCAGATCCTGAATTTTGGATGTACCAGGGATGATAAGACACTGAGTTTGTAAAAACATTAGAAGGGGAAACACGGTCATTAGCTTAGTCCTACAATCATAGGTGGATTATAATGGAGTAAGTAATTGCGAAGTGAATTGTTTATTTTCACTGCATGAACAAAATAGTTATCTTTCTTCTAAGAGGCAGCATGGTAAAGAGTGCTATTTCAGATGCAAATAATGGTACAGAAACATTGAGCTGAACCTATTAAATTCATACTAAAAATTATCTGTGAGCTCAACTTCAGTCATGGAAGTCTTTATTATGCATATTCAAGTTCAAAAACTAGTTATAGTCCTTAAATAAAAGGACTTTTGAATTAGATATACTTCCCTGTCATTTTGCTCTGGAAGAAGGTGTTTTCAATACATGGCTGTTTTGCAGACTGATACTTTCAGCAGAACCCCATAAGTTGAATTTCTTTGGTAGCACAACAAATAAATGAAATGTACATTAAATAAAGGCTCTAGGATGGGTTCATATTTTAAAAGAACATTTACTTGAGTGCGATCAAGAGTGTTTGAGCAAAGAATTTGTAGCAGTAGAGTTTTGTAGATAACAATAGCATGCAGATGTCTATAAAAGAATTCTCTGTTCAGCAGTGATAAAGTGTCGAAGTGGATGTCAGTGTGGTTTTGAAATGGTTAGCACAAGTTGTAACTATTCCTTTGTGTTTGTAGAGTGAAATAATCCGAGATAATCCTGGCATCCTGGACTGCGTGAAAGAAGGAATCGGCAGAGCTGTAGGCATGGGAGTACCCCATAGCAAGCGTCTCCTTCCTCTGATGGTCTTGACTTTTCCAACTGCTCTACATGGAGTTCTTCACTACATCATCAGTTCCGTCATCCAGAAGCTTGTTTTGTGTGTTCTGAAAAGGGGTAATTCCCACAACCTTCCACCTGAGGGCTCTACTTCCATTCAGAGCATGCTGGATGCTTATTTTCCAGAACTTATTGCTAGCTTTGCAGCTAGCCTTTGTGCTGATGTCATGCTTTACCCACTGGAGACAGTTTTACACCGCCTTCATATTCAAGGGACACGCACAATAATTGACAATACAGACCTTGGCTATGAAGTGCTTCCCATCAATACTCAGTATGAGGGAATGAGAGACTGCATAAATACTATAAAACGGGAAGAGGGAATGCTAGGTTTTTATAAAGGATTTGGAGCTCTTGTAGTACAGTATACATTGCATGTGGCAGTTTTACAGCTTACCAAAATAATTTACTCAACACTGCTTCAAAATGTTTCTTAATCTGTTCAGGTGTCGATTTAGCACTGTGGGTTTCGGTTAGAGACTTACTAACCTAATTGTTGTTTAAAATGGCTTAGAAAATTTAAGTTTGGAGAATCCATTCTGTGGATGCTCTTTGCACTGTAAAGGAACTTGTTTTAAAAATGGGGATATAGATTCCTAAGTGTAATTAAAAAAGTACTGTTTAAATTCCACATTATAAACACAAATTGTATATATAATGTGCCGTCATACAGAAGGGGATAGATTTCAAATATGGCTGGAGTGAGGATTTACCTTTCCTCTTACTGGTTAACAGAATTAAGGAATGGATGATTATGAATTCTTAGCATATGCTTTATAAACATCACAACTGATATTTAATTTGGACTGCTAGCCAGTTCAAATGGTCTTGTTTTCATAAGTTATAAGAACTTGCAAGTGAGAGACTGATGGGTGTGCTGATCTTTTAAAAATGTTTTCAACTTCACTGTTAATGGCGCTGTAAGCAAAATAGAAACTGTAGAAGTAACTTGCACATAAATGTCTTCTACACACCTGTGAGCTATTACCTGTTACTTTGCTGCAGTGTGGCAGAAGATGTCAAAGAAATATTTTGCTTTGTACAAAATAACAAGAACTTGGGTTTGGGCAAAGTTGCAGAGAATGCAAATTTGGCTGTCTTGCAGTTTGTAAGGCTTACAGTAACTAAAGTGTGTGAATAAAGCAGATTAGAAGCTGATGCGTGCATGTGTAAGTGCTGTTTTTAGTCAACTTCACACAACTTCAGGGTTTAATTTTACTCTGCTACTTTGTATAAGAGTACAATATTCATACAAATGAATGTGCTGTCAGTGTTCAAAGTGTATAGAAAGCGTAAAAAAATAATTGGCCATTTGTAGAGTTTCTCTTTTGTTAGGTCAGAAGTATGTGCACCATTATCTATTTGCTGTTTGGCACTGATGACCTTCATTTTCAAGTCTCTGCTTAATTGTTATTTGTGGAGCAGGAATCAGTCTCTATGTACAAGCGAGCAACTGAAATGTACAGTGTTTGCTCTCTTCCTCTAGTACATCAAGACTTCCAGTCTGGAAATTACCTCTTTCAGAATAACTTAGTCCTTGTTTTCATCAGTAAATATCTTGAAAGTTGGGGGAGTGGAAAATGATTTTTAGCAAATAAAACAAGCAGGTGGAGAGTCACTTTTAAATCGTGTGAGTGGCTGCTGCCTTTTTCACACTTTCATATTGCAAGTCTGTCTTTGTGAATACAGTAAATTGATGTGCATTATAATCATTAATCATTGTATAGTAGTTATTGCTTATGGAAAATAGTCCTGGCAAACATAAAAGGTGTTGCTGTTCATAAGTTCTGACTAAATCACTTTCAGGTCTACATTATTATAACTTTCATGTATTTTAAATGCATAAGTGTTGGAAAGTGTAGTGGAAGTATAATTGGGAACTGGTTTCATTTCGAAATATTGTAAATTTCAAATTTAGTGTATAGAATGGAAGCAATGAAATAAAATGAAAATTCACTGTAAATATTTTGAAGTAATTCACTGAAGAGGCATGTAAAGAAACCCCAATTTGTGTGTTACATTTTATTGTATAGACTTCCGAGTGCTTTTTGAAGTTCCTCAACTTTCCTGGGTGCCAGAACATGTTGAATTGAGCTACATGCCAGAAGTTGGGTAAAATATTAGAATCCTAGGTTGTGTTTTTAAAGTTTTCATGAGTTTGAAGACAGCCATATCAGAAAATCATCCAGATTACAAGTTATCTTGGCAGGTTATCTAGTTCAAATTCCTGCTCTACTCAAGGACAACATGGACTTAAGACCAGATTGTACAGATTGTTATGCAGTAAAGTTTTTCATTCCAACTTTCAATACATAAACCCCATCCTTTTCCAAGGTGTTAGATTAACTATTCTATCCCAGTTGCCTTGAAGCAGTGACTAAGTACATGTTGGAGACTAACACTTGGCAGGAAGTATCAGTGAAATTGGGTAATACTGTTGTTCTAGGAATAAAATTTTAGAGAAGGCATTTTGCCATGGGAAACGGAGGACATGCACTTACATGTTCTGCAAGAGGGAACAGTACTCCGGACAGCACTAGATGCTGTGCTAGAATGTTAACTTTTGTCAAACGTAGTTGCTTTTGTTGCTGAGAGTTTTACAGTTCCAGTCTATGCCACAGTCTTGGATCTGTAACTCTAAGCAGGGTGACAAAGCATGCGGACAACTTGCAGCAACTGTTCTGTGGTGCAAAAGCCATTTGCTTCAGGCTGTTCTTTTTTTGGTCCTCTTCCCATCAGTTAGAATGAACGTATTTTGATGCTTCATGTGTACTTGCTTTATCTTCCCAAAAGAAGTAATAGACTGCTTTGTCCAGAGTTGTTGGTTTTGCCCATGCAAAGATGTGAATAAATGTGGCATGAAAGAAATTTTTTAACTTCTTTAAGTGTGCTGTTAAAAGTATTTCTGTTTTTCATTTGGCTCTTGCATATGTGTACTCAATTTTTAGTGTAAATGAGTGATCAATAGGTGGCTTTAGCGGGATGCATCAGTAAAAACTACAAAATACTGACTTGCTTTAGAAAGTAAGTTTTTAATGTTCTGAAATATGAAAAGTTACTCTTCCTGGTATAGATTTAATTTCTTGTTTTGTACGTTGTTTTTCCTTCATTTTTTAAAGAACAGAGCTGGCTGGCGAACAGACCAGACTCAACTGCTGGCTGGGTTAGAGTAGAGCTTAGATCTAGTGGTGGTGCAAGTAGTGCATTCTGTCAAGGTGCCAGCTTCATTACTTTCTTTTAGCAGATCTAATCCTGGGTTCTGTCAGTAGTACTTGAGATCTGCAGTGTGCTTTACAGATTTATGCAGAATTCTTAAGACTGTACCAAAACACGTGCTTTTCTTAGCTATTTTGAATTTAGCTTTAAGTACAAAGTATGTAAGCTAATGTCCTTCATGGTCTGTTCCATCTGAGCTGATCATTCAGCTAGATATGTGCCTTCAGCAACAAACATACCAAATGCACATGATGTAAATGAGGCCTGTCTCTGCATTAAGGAAGAAGTCCCCATTGTGCTCTGAAGATTTTTGGTAGTGTAATTCAGGGCTATTGGATGTCACTGTCAAGCTACCCTTTCAATGATTCCTGAGCAGAAAAGGTGTCCTGGGCCAGATCCCCACAGATGTGATCAACAAGATAACAGCAAAGTCTCCACCAACTAATAAGAAAGAAACACAAGCTTTCTTGGGTGCTGGGGGATTCAGGAGAATGCACATCCCAAATTACAGTTTGATTGTAAGCCCTCTCTGTCATGTGACCCAGAAGAAGAATGATTTCAAATGGGGCTCTGAGCAACAACAAGCCTTTGAGCAAATTAAACGAGAGACAGGTCATGCAGTGGCCCTTGGACCAGTCCAGACCAGGCCAGATGTAAAAAATGTACTGTACATCGCAGCCAGGGAGAATGGTCCTACCTGGAGCCTCTGGCAGAAAGCTCCGAGGGAGACTCGAGGTCGACGACCACTCAGCTTTTGGAGTCAGAGATACAGAGGATCTGAGGCTAGGTATACCCCAACTGAAAAAGAAACTGGCAGCCTATGAAGGGGTTCGAGCTGCTTCAGAAGTGATTGGCACTGGAACACAGCTCCTCCTGGCACCCTGGTTGCCTGTGCTGGGCTGGATGTTCCCCTACACATCATGCAACTGATGCTACATGGAGTAAGTGAGCTGCACTAATTACACAATGAGCTCAAATAGGAAATTCCTGTCATCCAGGAATTCTGGAAGTCATCGTGGACTGGCCAGAGGGCAAAGATTTTGGAATGTCACCAGAGGAGGAGGTGATGCATGCTGAAGAGGCCCCACCATATAATGAACTGTCAGAAAGTGAAAAGCAGTATGCCTTGTTCACTGATGGGTCCTGTTTTATTGTGGGAAAGCATCAGAGAAGGAAGGCAGCTGTATGGACTTCTCAACAACTCACAGAAACTACTGAAGGAGAGGGTGAATCGATTCAGTTTGCCGAGGTGAAAGCCATCCAGCTGGCCTTGGACATTGCTGAATGAGAAAAGTGGCCAGTACTTTATACTGACTCATGGATGGTGGCAAATGCCCTGTGGGGGTGGTTGCAGCAATGGAAGCAGAGCAACTGGCAATGCAGAAGTAAGCCCATCTGGGCTCCTGCACTGTGGCAAGATATTGCTGCTGGAGTGCAGAACCTGGTGGTGAAGGTACGCCACGTAGATGCTCATGTACCCAAGGGTCAGGCCACTGAGGAACACCAGAGCAACCAAGGAGTGGATAGAGCTGCTGAGATTGAAGTGGTTCAGATGGACTTAGACTGGCAACATTAGGATGAATTATCTTTAGCCTGATAGGCCCACGACCCTTTAGGCCGTCAAGGCAGAGATGCAGCATATAGACAGGCTATTATTATTATTATTATTGGTGGTAGCCGTAGTAGTTTTATGTTATACCTTAGTTAATGGACTGTTCTTATCTCAACCCACTGGAGTCACATTCTTTCTCTTCTCCTCCCCATCCCTCTGGGAGCAGAGGAGGAAGAAGTGGGGGAGTGAGCTAGTGGCTGCATGGTTCTGAGTTACCAGCTGGGCTTAAACCACGACAAGAGGTCACACACAATTTTTTTTTTACTAAATGGCTGTTTCTAAAGAGATCTGCGAGGAGCATACAACAGCAGCATTCTCCCATCTGGGGTAGCAAAATGTGAATAAACCATTTGTCTAGTTTTGATTCTCTCGGGCAGAGATAGAAGAAGGTAAGATCTTTATTTAATGAAGAACTGGAGGTGTCTGTATTTAAAATTTAAATCTGGTTTTAAGGAGTTGGATAAAACTATATCTTCAGGTTTGATTTGCTTTGGGGTTTTTTTATGGAATAAATATAATTTGGTCTATAACTTAAGTGTGCCAGACTCTCTAAAGACAGTTTGGCAAACTATGAACAAAATCTAGAGGTTGGAAAGAAGAAATATTGTGAATGGAATGTGGAATTGTAGAATAGTTAGGGCTGGAAAGAACCTTAAGTTCATAAAGCAGATAAACAGAAGTCTGAGACTACTGTTCTCAATTGCAACAAATTAATAAAATGAAATGTTTGAATGTTAGTATTTAGGGAGAGTTTCATATGGAAGTCTGTTTCTGTCTTTATCTTTCAAAGGGTTGTTTTTAGAGATAAGTTAAAATCACAGACCAGTTTAAGCACAGCATTCTTTCCCCTGATGCGTGAAAACCAAAATGCCAGTTATTCTTTCAGCTTTTCCAATAGGAAAAAAAAAAAAAAGGAGAAGAAGAAGGAAGGGTTGACATCTTCCCTGCAAATCAAGGCACTCTTTCAGTGGATGTAAATACCATTATACAGTAGTCTAATGCTGCAGTTCTAGGTCTTCATCATTATAGTTCAAAGTGCTAATGAGTTGGCTGCAGTACCTGTTGCCTGTGGCAGCTTGATCTAGATGAGCGACTGTATCACTTTTCTTTTGTTTCCAAAGTGTAGGGCAGAATGCGACTTGTGTCCACAGTAATACAATCAGAAGGTATGGTTTAGCTGTTAGCTGAAATTCTGAGTCTTGCTCTTATTTCACAGCCTTAAGCTTGGCACTAAGGCAAGTCTGGAACAAAAGGACTTGCTGGACAGGACACAACTGTTCTGTATAGGCAATTCATGTCTGCCAAAACTGAATTTTTAGAGGCAACAGACAAGTTGGAGTTCCTGATTCTTGGGTTTAGGATACCTTCAGAAATAAAACCAGTAGATTTGCTTTTACTGCAAAGTGCCTGTTTGATTCCTCAAATGGAATCCTGAATTTATGTGCACAATATTTGAGCCTTCAAGCACATTTTGTATAAAGAAACACTGATATATACGCACAGTTGCCTTGATTCCCATCTCTTAGCTCTGTTCAGTACCATTCAAAATGGCTGTGACACCTTTGATGTCCATACAGACTACTGATGTGGTTTATGGTCTCTACAGATATAGGTACCGGTGGACTCACCCATGGCCTAACTTTATGTATGAAAAATGAGGCAGAAATAAAAAAATCCAAGGTAGTGGGAAAGAGGATTCTTGAAACCAAGTGTGTGCTTGCCAATGTTGATGAGGTTCATGTCACTTTAACAGGTATTTGAGCACAGTGGAGGGAAGGAGACAACTTCTCATGTGGCAACATGTGTTTCAGCAGCTTAAAAATGCCTACAGTGTTTTCTTTCAAGGGTAGGGTTGTTTTTATTTTCTCATTCCATTACAAGCCAAAAAAAAAAAAAAAAAAAGAAAAGAAAAAGGTGACAAAGTACCTACTGATGCAGGTAACTGTTGCTTAACCATTCTGACATGCTTTGAGATGTGCTAAATTACACTTGCTTTGGATAACACTTTTTTTTTACTTCATCAAGAGCAGCTACTCATTACATTTATAATGCCAGCTTTTACCAAGAAAATGAATGAATCATGTCCTTTCTGGCTGTTTGATTTCATTGATTTGACAACATAGTGTATCCTGTAGAAACTCACTCATGTTTTCCCTCTAATGTTACTTTTGTGTATGGTAAGTGCTGTCTAATAATGAGGTTTCCTCAATGTGACACCCTTCAAATAAATAAACTGCTGTTGAAAAATGGTTAAAATTACTCCATAAAAGGGAAAACAGTTGTGTATTTAAATATGGTTTCAGCATTTTTCAACATTCAACAATGGAAATGTCAACCATTTTAGGTCGCAAAGGAAACATACCACTGGCATGTAACAAGTTAAAAATTTTGGAACCTCCTAAAACAATTTGTGTGAGCGTGTTCAATTAATAAGTGCAATATTAGGAAAACCTTTCAGAGTGCAACATAAAAAGTTGTAATCTTACTTAGGGGCTAATTGGGGATCTCTCTAACTGATACTGATTGGGAAACTAATGCTCTGCTTCCATAGCAGAACGGACTCTCATAGCCGGATGCAAAAGGGAATGCAAAGCATGATGGTCCTACTCTGACGCATGCCTTCCTCTGTCTTGTCTGTAGCTTCAGATTCTTGGTTATCTGTCAGGCTCCCCTTCTTCCCCATCAAATCAAATGTCAATAGCTATTTCTCAAATCTTCAAACTCTGTGCAGATTGTGCAGGCAGTTTTCCAGTTAGGATTATTCCAGGCTTAATAATCATCAGGAGAATGACACTGGGGGAGTGTAGGGAATTTCCTGATCACGTTGCAGAGCTGTGTGATGTGGAAGTTGAGGTGCGGTGTGCTAACTCTTCCAGTGAGGCAGAACTGCCCAGAGAATGAGAACATGCCTTTTCTAGACATTGTACGAGCACTGTATGTTCTTCCTTGTCCCTCCCACACATTCTCCATAGCCAGGTATTTTGGGCCAGTATTCTCCATACAGCATAAATGCAGCCATTCGTCATTGCTGATATGAGACCTGTTCTTTTCCATAGGAGTCAACTTTGTCTCCTCCCTCCATGCAAAGAGTACAGGATGGCTTGGCTTGGGGCTTGTGCAGACCATGGCTTGTCACAGGATTTTGTCAACAGCTGCAATTTTTAGGGAAATATTGAAGCTCAAATTTTGGTCCTTATAATTAAGATTCCTAGAAAATGTCTGTATATAAGCCTTAGATTTATTGAACTACTCCTGACCTCAAGTCTTTCTTCTTTTAGAAGAAGTATGTTCTATTTGACAGGAGGCACTTTCTACAGAGTTTCTCTAGGTTTCCTTTTATAAGTACTGCCTGACTTCATGCACCATTTCCGTGCTTTTTTACATAATAACTTTTTTACCCTCTTTAATTTTTCCACCTTCTTCTCATCTGTCTTTTATTTATTCTTGGTGTTTATATCTGCCTTTTCTGTCTTTGTCTTTTATATCTCTCCTGTGAAATCACAAGCCCCAGTTCTCCTCTGTTTTTCCTTAGCTGAAGTTTACTCTGGGTAGTCAGCACTGTGCATAATGCTGCCCATTGCACACCGTAGTGTACTTGCCATAATTGATCGCCAAAAGACGCAAATTGAACTTTTCATTAAGACTGCAATTTGTATTCTGCATTGGTGAATCTTCCCTTAACACTTCAGATGGATGAGATTGAAAGTCACACAGCTTAGTCAGTCTGAAATGTTGTGTTGTTGATAGAAGAAATACATAAACTCTGTAGTGATAGGCACGGGGATGTTGAAGTGTAGAAAGTTTGTTTCTCATTCTTTGTAATTCTTGAGACAGTTTTCTAAAAGGTGCCTAACTTTCTGTATTTATGGCATTTGTTTGCAATGTTTTTTTATTTTAACAGCTGAAGCAAAAGAGCTGCTTATTAGGAAGCAAATTGTCATTCCAAGAACTGGCATATAGCCATCAGAGGAACAGATTCACACCTGAGATTATAAAAATCTGGTTGTGTTGTAGAAATATTTGCTGTGCCCTCAGTGATAAGGATAAAAGTTCTTGTTTGCCAGAAGTTTTTGCATTTAGGTTTTACTCCCAAGATCAACAGAAGAATGAGTAGTTACTTTTTGTATGACTGCACCTGTGAAAAAAAAAAGCATGTGGCTGAGATGAGCTGGAACACTAAGCACTTTTTCTGTGCACAGTTGCTTTTTGGGGTCTATGTGACTTTCTTGCAAGGTCATCTTTGTTAATGACTGTATTTAGTACAGAGTCTCTTTTGGCTTACTGTGGCTTGTGGTATGGTCACAAGTGGTTTGTGTTCTTGGCTTTCCTGAGATAGTGTTCTTTTGTCCTCTGTGTCCATTCCCCTTTTTCCCACTAGAGTTCTGACTTAGCACCTTGCAGCTAGCTACTCTCAATTACTAGAGGCAGTATCTCAGCATTAACAGAGCACTTCATCCCAGCTAAATCACTGCTGGAGAATTACCAGAACAGCTGTAATAGCATAATCAAATCAGCTAACCATGCCAAGCAAAGCAACACCATAATGCTGCTATAATAATAATTTTAAGGCAGCTCTGTTTCCAGGTGACTATGAAAAGACTGATAGGAATTAGACTAAAAAGTAATAGAGTTGTAGTAATAGATGATTTAACAAATTTTCAATGCTGAAAATAAGTAATACAGAATACATTTAAAGAAAACAAAGTGTTATTTTTGCAACAACGATACAACAGGATGACTTTGCATTGCGGGAGAAAGAGCATTGTATCGTTCAGGTACCTCTTGCTCTGCCTTGTGATAATGATGTAAGGTTGTTTTCTTTGTATGGAGTACTTGAATGGTAATGCTTCCTCACTTCTCCAGATATGCGCGTATCTTCCAAAGTCCTCTTCTTTTCCATTCTTTCAATTATTCTATTCCTGTGGATTATATGAAGCTTTGAAACATGTAAGACAGTAGTTTAAAAACGGCACACATATAATTTCATTTACAAACATGCTGAGATGGTTCAAAACAGCACTGAATTTTCAAGATGTTCCTAAAATCCGCTAATTCTTTGAAATACAGAAATAACACTGGAATGTCTGATTTCCATTTAGTTTTTCAACAACTTCCCCTTATTTGGATTCTGCATATAAATAAGACTGAAGAGGATGCATCACTTGAAATATGTTCTTTTCTTGCACAAACACCCACCAAACCTTGATGTTTCCTGAACTTCATAATGCATGCTTAAAACAATAAAGGCTAAATTAAGATCTCCAGAACTAGAATGGTAACATTTAAAAAAAGAAAACAAAAAGGTCTGGAACCAGTATTAATTGTTAGTCTTGTAAGCCTCTGTGTTTTAAAACAAAGTAGCCCAACCATTATATCAAGATCTGTCAGGAGTTGTTCAAAATTTAGGTTCAATAGGAATGCCTGGAAAATCTGTAAGTATGCATCGACAGTACAGGGTTCTGTGGAGCATTACCTGGGCTGGCTGTCAGGTTTCCACCAGTCACTATGTCATTCCACCTTCTCAATCCTTCTCTAGGACTGGGGGAGAAAAACAAAAGGCTTATGGGTCAAGGCAAGGACAGAGAGATCACCCACTTTTACCATCACAGGCAAAACAGACTCATCTTGGGGAAATTAATTTGTTGCTAATTAAACAGAGTAGGATAATGAGAAATAACAAATCCAAACCCACTTTCCTCCTACCTTCCCTTCTTTCTGGCTCAACTTTACTCCCAATTTCTCTTCCTCTTCCCCCCCAGCAGTGCAGGGGGAGGGAATTGGGGTTGCAGTCACTTCATCACACGTTGTCTCTGCTGCTCCTTCCTCCTCAGGGGAGGATTCCTCCTCAGGGGAGGACTCCTCACTCTCTTGACCTGCTCCAGTGCGTGGTCTCTCCCACAACAGTTAATCCTTTATGAACTTCTGCATGAATCATTCCCACAGGGTGCAATTCTTCATGAACTGCTCCAGCTTGTGTCCCTTACATGGGGTGCAGTCTTTCAAGAACAGGCTGCTCCAGCGCGTGTACCGTCAGAGTCACGAGTTCTGCAGCCAATCTGTTCCAGCACAGGCTTCCCTCTCCACGGGGCCACAGCTCCTGCCAAGAGCCTGCTCTGGTGTGGACTTTTCATGATGTCGTAACTTCCTCCACAGTATCTCAATTCACTCCAGTCTGTGGTCCTTCACAGGCATCATTGTCAGTATCTGCTCCATTGCGGTCCTGCAGGAACTCCAGAGAGACAACCTCTGTCACCATGGTCTGCACCAGTCTAGAAGCCAGTGATATATATCCTGTCATTCTGGTTTTGCCCTAAATTTCCTTGCAGATGCAAGCTATATTTAATGGTCAATTTTAGAGTCAACTGATGTGTCCGTGCATAGCCCTGCGTAGCGCCCTGCAAAAAAAGCCACTTGAGCCAGGTGACAAATTCTCTGTCAGATATCCTGGAACTAAGGTGAGAGCCATCAGAGTGTGACTCAGATTGACACTGGGAGAAAAAAAGACTTTTGTTCTGGGAAAATCCTGACTGCATTGGAAAATTGTGGTTTGCTTTTATGATCTCCAATTCCTCGAGATGCTGCTGTTGATGGTGCTGCTACCTTGAGATTTCTTTAACAGATAAAAAAGTGAGTTGAGACCATAGGCTGCAAGGTGTGATGTGATTAAGTCCATTGGAAGTTTTTCTCATTAATCCTTTTTCACCTCCCCTCAATAATATGCTGAGAAGGGTATAATTGAGCTACTTTGCTCTTGTTATAGTGAGAGCTTCCTTTTATATCTTTGTCTGCTTGACTATCCTGATATTGGCTTCCAAAAGGATTTTGAGACAACTGTTTTGCAATGCTCTGTTACTTTCCTTTTCTTCTTACTGATGTGCCATATTTTGCAGAACCACACTAGCATCAGAACTTAGCTGTGAGTACTGTTCCTTACTGCTATACATCTACTCATCATGAGGCTCTGCATCAGGAGGCATCCAGCATTCAGCCATCACTTGCCCATTACTCCAAGAAAATCAGTGTATGCTCATCTCCACCCAAAACAGATACATTTTCCAGCATAAAACAATTCTGACCTATCAAGATGCCTTTAAACATACGTTCACTGGGGCTTTGCCTTTTCCCCACTGCTCACAGCCATAAACCAAATACTAACTAGTTAGATACCAAAGCTAAAGTTTTATGAGTGGGGGCAGGATGGAAGCTTAATTTTTTTTCTTTTTTATATCTAGTACTTCGACTAAATCTGTGACAGTATGCTGAAGAAGTAACATGCTGATGTACAGTAATCATACTAAAGCAGGAATGGGCAGTCAAGTATTTATGGTTTACTGTAGAATGAAAGAGCTGCCACAGCAAGGACAGCCCTGTGGAAGGACTATTTTGTTGCTCTGGAAACATGGTTGGGGTGAATTGCTAGCTGGAGAGCAGAGCTGCCAGCACTCGGATGGGAGGGAGACACTGACTCAAGAAACAGGAAAAAGTCCTGTGTGTTTAGGTCCAGCAGCTGATCAATGATCTGTAATTCACTAATTTTTTCCACAATGAGTGACTGTCCAATGCTTAGAGAAATACTCACCACCCATTAGGTAATGTGTAGCGTTCATAATTCACTGTTTTAGTAGAAGTGGCTCTGAAAAGTTTTTTCTTTCTTTCTTTTTTTGGTGGAGAAGGAGAGGCACACTGTGGGATGTCCTGCATGAAATATCAGTATGACAGTCTGGGTGGAATTGAGGGAATGCATTTTCAGATGCAAGAGAATTAGGAATGGCATTTGCATTTATCTGAAAGCAGTAACACATTAACACAGGGGTGGCTTTGCATTCTTCCTCTACTTTTGCAGTGAGTTTCTTCTCTGACATCAGGATAAATCCCCCCACAGAGAAGACTTTATTTCTTCAAGCCCTTACACTGTGAGCACATACACAGGAAACTTACTTGTCTTCTCATAAGGCCGCACTTTCTCCTACCTCTTCTACATTCTGGCGATGTGTTGGTCCTGTATTTTCTCTGACAGGCTTCCTAATCCAGATATCTTGGGGTAATGACTGATTATTGGTTTCCTATGCCCCCTGTGAAATATTTCTCTACCTCGCTAGCCCACTTTACTGTGTTTTTAGCATTTCTTCCATCTCTATTTATGATACTATATATTCTTCTTTGGAATGGAACTAGAGTTTTTAAAAAGGTGTTCTTTAACAATTTTGTTTACTTTTACTCTTAGCACCATATTGATGCAGATAATATTAAATAAATTAGAATTTGGAATCATCCTGAGAATCACTATAAAAATGTAAAAAACAAAGCAAAAAAAAAATGGAGGTAAAAAAAATTAAAAACGGACAAAGCTATTTAGTATTTTTAGCAAATGTGTTGGCAAATGTGTTAAATCATACCAGCAACTTTTTAGGATAGTAGAGGATGGTTAAGCAATCAGAAAGATTCATATGACTGTCTGAGCAGAAAGATTGTCTAATTTCTACAATTTCTGCTTTGGTATAGTAAGAGAAAAGGTTGCTTAAACCCAACTATATATC
>JAOEHY010046325.1:0-82539 GCA_025447955.1 Psilopsiagon aurifrons
GGCTCACCCCGCAGCGCCCGGCGCGGAGGGGCCATAGCCCGCGCCTCGCCGGAGGGGAAGGAGGCGCGGCGGGGGACTGAGGGAGGGGGGCCCTGCCCTGCGGCCCCCCGGGACAAAATGGCCATCGCGGCGGTTACCGAGGCGGAAACGCGGCTCTGTGGGAACTGGTAAGAAACGAAACCAAACCAAACCGAGCGCTGCGGGCGGCCCCGAGCGGCGCCTGCCGTCGGGCGGGATCGGCGGAGCGTTCCCTCCAAGCGTGCGGGCTCGCTGCGAGCGTGTTCCCCTCTAGAGACGCGTGGCTCCTGGGTCTCTCCTTGCCTTGTAGTCCTCGCAGCCTTCGCTGCAGTTTGTGGGTTAACGGGCGGCTGAGCAGGAGCTAAAGGATCCGAGCAAAGTACTCGAATAGGAACGCGGGTTTGAATTTTAAAGGTACACACGAGTCCAGGTTTTCCTTGAGCAGCTGCGTGGCTCCGAAGCAGATGTAAAAATAGAATCGGTAGGAACGCATTGCTGTGGCCTTGTTTCTCTTTGATAAGAGTTCTCGCAGCAGCTCCCACGTCAGTAATGCATTCGCTGATAACGATGAACCCTTAGGAGTGCCTCTGCGATACAAGCAGCTGCAGAAATCAGCTCTTTTTTTCGCCGAGCTACCAAAGGCCAGACAAGTGTCTTGCAGTGTCAGGGGAGCTGGTTTGCAAGCGGCGAGTTTGTGCAATTGAGCCGCTGCTGTTGGACTTTGTTGCTTTGCCGGAGCATTGGCTGCTTGGGGTCTCACAAGGGAGAAAACCGAACGTTTGTTCATTATGCGATATGGAAGGCACCGAGGAATAGGTTCTAAAGTTAATGATGGTGTTTTGAAGGCTGATTTCTTGGGGGGAGAGGATGGATGATGGATCCATCTGGAAATGATGCTCTCTGCTTGAGGCAGGAGTAGGGACAAAGCTCTCAGTGCCTCAGTTCTTTTTGGACCCTTTGTGTTTGTAAGCCATGCATGCTCCTTAAGATAGCACAATATGTATCTTGGAAATGAGTTGGGAAACTTTGGCCATGGGGTAAATTCAGTTCCTGCTCCTTCACAGAGCAGATCTGGCCCGTCAGGATCTGATGTTTATATTTCCCAAGCAGAGCTCTGTTCAACTTCCCATAGCCAAGTTATTTCAGGAGGAAACTTTTATCTTCTCCGATTAGTTCATTAACTTAAACCCGGTGATAGTTGTTTATGCTGCAAAAACCGCCTTTCACGTAAGGAAATGAATCCACTTTGATTTTATCTTAACTCAGTGTGAAAGCTGTGACTTTTTCATGCTAACATCCCACTCTAAAGGAGCACTGAGGCCTGGCTGGGCTCCCCTTTCTTTTTAGCTACCCACCTCTCTAAACCATGAATTCATAGAAAGCTTTCTTAGGATTTTATTTTTCATATGAAAATTGCTTGGGATTATTTCCTGCAAAGTGACCTCTGTGACTTTCTCACAGCAAAAAGGACATCCCTGCTGTGAATTTCATCATCCATGAAATCCACTGTAGCAGAAACATTGAAGTATGCAGCTTCTGCAGTGAATCCATCCCGAAGTCTGAAATGAAGAACCACATTGAGTCTGAGCACGTGCAGGTGAGGAACAAATGTCTCCTCTAACATTGCTGACTTCTGTGGCAATTAATCTAACGAGGTTCTGTTTATTGTAGGTTACCTGCAAGTGTAGGATGAAGATAGAAAACAGTCTCCTGAAGGATCATGAGGTCAGTGGACTTTATGTTATTAGGCACTTGGAAAGTACTCTATGGTGTTTCCAAGCTCTGATTCTGGAGCCAAGACCTGGATTCCAACTTGTGGTTGGAATCCATTTTATTGACCTCTGCTTTCTGAATTCAAACCCTATGACAGAAGGTGATTGAAAACTGCCTTAAAGTGGTGGAAGCTGCTCCAGTCTTCCTATCAAAGGGGTACCTGTGAGAATTGGTGATTTTGTCCTTATCAGTGATCAAGGTGAAAAATGCTAATTCAGAAGTCCAGAACATCATCAACTTGACTTTTTCTGTTCCTTTAACGTCACACAGTTCTGACTCTGCTGCTCTCATGGGAGCTTTAATAACTCCTAATGTCCAAACAGACTTTTAAAATAGCCTGTAAAATAAAGTAGCCTAGGACACGGTGGGATTTCTGAGCTTCTGAATCCTGCTGGCTGCTGTCACAGGCAATCTGGTGAGGAGAAAAGGATTTTCTTTAAGATAAGTCCAATTTAAAACCCTGCAAGCAGTTTATCCTGCACGTTTGTGTGTAGTGCTTTTACTTCTGTTTGTAAAGCAAACGATGCATTATTGCAGCACTTATGACATGTATTTAATCCATGTTTAACCCCGTTTGAAGGGCAACTTAGCACTTACTTGTCATGCAGTAGGATAAAGAACATAGGCCAGCAATTCTTGTTGAGTAGCAAGTGAGCTGCAAATCTGTTCCTTAACAGAACAGGCACTGACTTGTTTTTAGCAGTGCTCAATGAAATGTGGTTAATACTGAATTTCAGGACTGTATCTGTAACAAGTTCAGGACTGTAACTTCAAACAGCACAATGTGAATCTGCTGTCTAAGCAATACAGGTTAAAAAACCCCTTCTGAGCATTGGGAGTGCTTCAGTTGGCACCTTTATGACTACACAGGTTACACAACACATTTTTCTTCCATTCCTCACATCCTACCTTATTCCAGGCTGTTCTTCAGGGTAGCTTTGGGGCTGGCTGAAGAAACAATAGACCACTGAGCTCCTCAGCAAACTGAGAAGCTCCCACCAGCTCTGCCTCAGCCTTCTGTAGGTGAAAAATAATCCCTCTCTTCTATTCGCAGGCGTCAGCGTGCCCTCTGCGTCCTGCCCTCTGCCAGTACTGTGACATACAGCTTACGTTCAAGGAGCTGCTGGACCATGAAGTTTACTGTGGGGCCAGGACTGAGCTGTGCGGGGGGTGCGGTCGTAACGTCATGGTGAAAGATCTCCAAGAGCATCCTCGAGTCTGTGGGCAAAAGGTGAAGCAAAGGAGAGGAAACAGAGCAGTGGCTCGCTTCGAGGAAGACGATGTAGTTTTGCATGCCCTTCGAGACGTCAGAAGGCACCTCAGATCAGGTAACTACACTGGGCCTGTGTGGAGAATGCCCCAGAAAAGCACATTTATAGCAGCTTTGTAGGAGATAAAACCCTTGGGGACATTAGCAGAAGAAATATTGCAGCAGTAAAAAGAAAGCAAAAAGGAGGTAAGGTGGAGAGAAGAGTGCTACCTGGCTTCTAATGTGACATTTGCCAGTTGATCCAAGTCTAAGGTCTTGCAATTGCTCTCTGTGAGAATACTGAATCATGGAAGCTCCAGAGGCACTGTGAGACTGTTCTGCTGTGGAATAGATCTACAAGGGTGTAAGCCAGCTGGATGGAGGACTCTGAGGTACCTGGGGTGAAAGCCCAGTCCACTGCCTGTTTTGTCTCTAAGTATCTAGCTTAAAAGTGAAGTTGGAGCTGTTTGCTCACTGCAAATTCTGTCCATTTTTGTTCAGCACCTGCACTGCTCTTTCCTTCAGCTGAGGGTAGGTAAGAGGTGGACGTGGGTTCCCATGCGTAGTACAGCACATTTCAGCAGAAACATCCGGTTTGGCCATCACTGAGATGATTATCAATGCCTCTGCCCTTTCCTGAGCCCCTAATCTCTTACCACCACATGCAAGGGGTTACATCACACTTCAGACACGCCTTTTCCAGGAGCTGAATTCATGTTCTGCTGTGGGCCACATGGAGGGTTTCACGCTGCAGAATACTGACTTACAGTCTTCGCTCAGCTTGTAGAAATAACTTCTGAGCTTAGCTAATAAAGATGAATTATCTGGAGAGCTGTAGGCCACTTGCAGTAACTGCTAAAGTGTTCACAAGTGGTGTTTTTATGCATGGGAGCTCCATTTGAAATTCTCACATAATCAGTACAAATGAAATACCAGTGAGATTTAAAATAGCCCAGCATGGGTGAGGAGCACTGAGTCTTTAGGCATCATCAGCTGAACCTTGGGCCTGGTTTTCTTTTCAGTGTGGCTTTCCTACTAGAAAACATGTAATGGTTTTCTTCTGGACATGTTTAATCCCCACTGTTGCCAAATGTAATATCAGTAAAAGGAATTTGTTTCCTCTTTGAGATACTGAAATTTCCTCAGTGACTTTGTAAAGCTCCCAAGAAGCTTTTGGAGTAGGAGGAATGACTTCCTTCTTTTTCTCCTTTGGGCTTATTACAAACAAAAGTAGGCTGACTGCTCACCCCCTTCCTCCTGAATTTGATACAGGCTTTGAGTGCTGAACTCAGTGTGCACATGTGAAACCCTCCTGGTTGAGCTCTTCTGGTGTCCAGAAGCTTGTTGCTGCTTAATATTCTCTCAAATTTATACTTGTCTTTTGAAGAGAATGAACTGGAGCAGTTGGGGAGAAATGGAGGCGCTCATTCTTCACCTGATGAGGAGTGGAACCCTGACTTAGACTACGCTTTGGCTCTCAGCCTCCAGAATGAGGATCATCAGCACAAGAACACTGCAGCTGAAATTCCCGGTGGCTTCCGGGAAAACTGCTACACCAAAGAGTCTGTGTCATCTGCCTATCGTAATGAAAGAGATGGGCTGGACACCTTCTGTGACTCTTTCGTGCCTTCCAGCACGTCAAACCACAGTAAAAGTAAGTGTAAATGCTGTTGTTTCCTTCTGGAAGTTTGAGGGGAGGGAGAAGGAAAGAGCGGGTTCCTGGACTGGGAATGTCCAAGACTATCCAGGTGTTCTAACGTGCAGAATCAGCCTCTTTGAGAGCCCCTCTAAAGCAAGACGGGAGGGGAGGAAGAAATCAAAGCTGTAGTGAACCTCTGACCTTGGTATGTGGTGGGAGCTTCGTAACAACTGAGTAGGTGATAAACATGAAGGCAGGACCCGAGGGAGGCCTCAAGTGCCAGCTTGTGTTGAAAGGAGAAAAGGCACTAAAGGGTTTATTAAAGGCAGTAATAGGCTTTTTTACCAGACTGTTTGATAGATCTTTGACTCCAAAACGTTGTCCTCACTCTGAGTGATGTCAATTTGCTCATGTGGAATTCAGCAAGTGGGACCAGAGCGGCTGTTTCCATAATGTTTGCTCCAGTTGCTGCCCTGGTGCAGAGCAGGAGTCTGCTGCTTAGGGGTTTTGAGAGTAAGTCAGTCCAGCTGCATCAGACTCCTCCATGGTTGAGGTGTAACTGTTACTTACTTTGCAGATGAGATCATCATGTTGCCGTGTGAGTTTTGCGAGGAGCTCTACCCTGCTGAGGACCTGATTCTTCACCAGGTTTGGTACTTTCTTGGATCTAGGGGTTGGCAGCAGTTTGGTCTTTGCAGAGCACGGCTTTTCGAGTCAACCTGTGCTCAGCAGGAGAGCTAATCTTCCATGTTCCTTGCATACAGACAGGTTGTAACCCAGCAAGTGCCTTTGCCTCGTTCAGTAAAAGAAGTTCTTCTCCGAATCCATGGGAATACAATGCTCTGCATGCTGGTGGGTCCAAAGGCTTTGGGTCTCTGTCTTCATCCCAGCCCCAACCTGTCCAGGCAGAGGAAGACGTTATCATTCCCTGTGAATTTTGTGGCATCCAACTGGAAGAGGAGACACTCTTCCATCATCAGGTACTGAATTAACCAGAGCTTGATCTGTTGTGTCACATTCGGTTGTTCAAGGACTATGCCAAGTCCTTGGTGTGGCACGTAACCATCCCCTGTGTCAGATCTTCCTAAACAAGGCCTCTTGGGGCCCAGCTCAAATGTTGGGCTATGCTGAGGCTCTCACTGCAAAGTAACTATTGTTCTGAAAGCTCAAAACTAAACAAAAGGCCCCCAAATTGCACAAGACAAATGTTTGAGTTGAACATAAAAGTGATGTTGAAATCAGGATGTATGAATCAGCTGAGGTGGGAGAGGAGCACAAGTGTGTAACCTGTGTTGGTGAGGGAGGAGGTAGAGTACAGACTGCAAATCTAGGAGGGTAGATGTGAAGAGAGGGTGGGTGAGGTGTGAACACACTGGAGGCTTGGCCTGAGGGAGAAGTGGTGGGTTGAGAAAGTGATGGGTGGTGCAGAGTATTCCAGCTCCTCATTGCCTGGTACTTCCCATAGGGAAAGAGCACCAGGTCCTGGCACTGCTGTTACTGCTGCCCCAGAACATGGAGCAGGTACCAAGGAGACCATTTGGTGCTTTAATGCTGCTGTAGAGCTGAAGAGCAGATCCAGGGTGTGCAGGGAAGAGTCAGTCCTCTGGGATTTGCTCCTCCTCCAGCCAAGTGATGAAAACGGCTCTTAGAGTCCTAACTAACGACTAGCGAAGCTGTTTGCTTTGCTTGTTCCAGGCCTTTCCTCTCCTGGGGAACAGTAAAATCACTATAATAGAAATGAGATCTGATGAAGTTTATTTAAACCCCACTCCCTATTACAGTTGTCTCTTGGAAGGCTCTTTTTTTCCCCTCACCTCTCTCACCACTTTGGATACGCAAAAGCTGCTTTCTCTGCCAACTTCTGGTGGTTGTGAACTCTTGTGACCGGAGCTGGGTCGCAGCAATATGGTTTGTTTGCAGACCACATAGAGGACACCCCATGTTTGAAGTTTTACATTCCACAGAGTGATTCCTGGTACCTGACGAAGGTACCACGTGGGTTTTCCTGTCTAGTTCCTGGTTTTGCTCTGTCCCGAATCTCTTCTCCTTTTGTTGTTTCTTGATGTATTTCAAATTGTGACTTTACAAGTGCAGCCAACAGGGGAAGTTGTGTGGGCAGCGTGACTCAGAAAGCACTTCTGACTTGCTTTTTGTCCTTGGAGCTATCATTTAAACACTCCAATGTGCGTTTTGCTGCAGCACCACTGTGACCTGCGCCCGGCCAGCCCTGCCACCACCATCCCATCATGGCAGCCGCCATCTCCGCGGGCCAGCAGAGAGAGAAGAGGATCAGCAGAGCTGGCTCAGAGGCGGGCCCGGCACCAAGGTGAGGGCAGAACAGGGGCTTTATGTGCTCTCCTTTACATCTGCGGGAGCACTGAGTGTCCCGGGCTGAATGTCTCTTGCTGCGTTTACTGTTCCTATTCAGTGCTGTATTTTGCCCTCCCAGGAGATGTTTCTCCTTGGAGCACAGGTGGCTTCGGGCAGCAGGAGCTGAGCTGTCCTGCACGAGGGACCACATCCCGGAGTAGCACGGCACACGCCAGGAACACACCCCTGGCCTCTTCCATGAGAGCTGGAGATGCTCCTCCCTCCAGAGGGAAGCCCAGGAGGGCGTCTGGCAAAGAGGGAAGGCCGAGGAACAGAGACACAGGCGAGCCTGCGGGTGGGATAACACCACGTGTGAGACCTGCTCAGAGCTTCCATTCAGAAGGCTTCACATCCAGCATCTCCAGAGCTTCACCAGCCCAGCCAAGGTACCGCCTTTTCTGTTTCAGGTCTGCGCAGGGGGTCAGTGGTGCTGGAGGAGCAAGCTTCGCTCTGTTGGAAGCACACCTTAGGTCTGGTGCATTCTGAGCTGCAGCTGACAGTGACAAACCCGCTCCTGTCTTCAGCCTCACTTCCCCACGGTGCAAATCTGGATTCCCTCCTGTTTATTTGCCTGTGGCTGAAAGGGCTTCACTCAGTTTAATGAGGCTCTGGGGTTTGTCTGAGTTTCAGACAGCAAAGTCGGGCTTTTGTATCAAAACATGAATGGAGAAACACATAGCATAACACTCCATCATCTGTTGTCGCGCTCTCACCTTTGCCTCCCTCATTGCTCTTCGCATAGGATCTGGCTCTTGCTGCAGTCAGGGTGCAGAAGCATGAAGGGCTTCCAGCGGGTCCCTGCTGTGAGGGACCGGCGCCGGCCTGGCAGGGAGGCCCTGAAGTTGGGGGAGGGCTTCCTGCCTCTGAATGTGTCCCTGTTCATCCTCCACAGGACCAGCAACGCAGGGGGAAGGAGCCCTGGGGCATGGGAACGTCCAGTTAGCCTCAGGTGCAGGAACACCAAGGTAAGGCTGGGGCTGGCAAGGCAGGGCCTGGCTGCTACCCTTGTGGTGGCTACACCAGGGCCATTTCGTCCTTCCATTGAGGGTTCCATCAGCTGCTCCTGACCGAGTGCTCTTCGACAACTGCATCTTCACTTTGGTTTTCCCCTTTCCTCAAGGCCAAAGCGCAGAGCCCAGCCCGTGGACAGCCAGGGGAGCAGAGGCCCTCCGCCAATGGGAAGCAGGTTTAGCTCTGCTGTTTCTACACCCGAGCGCAAGTAAACTTCTCTGTTGCTGTGACACTGAAGACTTCCGATGAATTTGATTTTTATAGGCAGTGTTTTCTATATAGAGCGCTGTATTTTTGACAGTGTATTATAGGCTTTTAACTGCTGTGCTCTGCGCTGGACCCCATCCCAAGACAGCAACGTGGGCAGCACTTGCATTATGTTTCCGTGGGGGCTCTTCATGCCACCCACTGAAGGAGTTTCTGCCATTCAAGGCTGGGAGCTCAGCCGGGTCCTTTGGAGAGAGGCTCCGGCTGTCACTGCACTGCTGGGCCAGGGTGGGACCCCAGGGGTGGGCTCACTGCGTCCTCTGCACCAGCCCCTGATGCTTCCTATTGTGTCTGCCTGAGGTGCCTGGCCCTGGGTGCTCCCAGGGGCACAGTGAGGGGGTTCTGGGGGTCACAGGGTGAGCCCTGAGCCCATGGGGCCCTTGCAAATGCTCTGCTCTGCTCGAGTCCAGGCTTTTAATATTCCTTGTAATAAACTCTCTAATGCTGTCCCCAAACCTCGTGCAGCAGTGGTCTGTTCTGAAGCGATGTGTGACCATACACGGTGGCCATTCGCACTGCGCTGTTCTTACCTGCATTGGGTCCCTGTTAGTCACATCCCCTGGGCTGTGGGAATAGGTAATGGAAAAGCTGCAGGTTTAATAACAACCGTGGGCATCAGCCTAATTAATCAGGAATTAATCAGGTAGCACAGATGGCATGAACGAGGCTGATAAACCCATCACTCTTCAGGACAGGGCTGGCGCTGGAGGCCTTGGCACTGCCACAGAGGCCACAGCACAAAGAAAATGGTTGGAGAGAATCGTGCTTCTAAAATAACATCACTTTGTGGATGCTCCCACCAAACTTCAGGGGTTTTTGTACAAGAAAAGCAGAATAAAGGTATTTAAAGCCGGTGGCAGTTCTGGGGAAAGCCACTGAGGCTCAGTGAAGGGCTTCTGGGGTGGGTAAAGAGACATGGTGGGTACAAGACATTCCCATTTCTGTTTCAAGCAGACACAAGGTACAGCATCTTGACCCCCCAAAAGTGGGATTTTAAAGCAGGTATCCTGCAGCCCCAGCAGTGGAGGGTTTCTTTAATCACCTTTAATGATCTCCAATCCCAAAGAAGGACACAGGACAGCCAAAGGGAGGGCAGGAATCACCTTTATGCAGTGTACACTCCATGGCCAAGAGCACTGAACAGGTTAACGCCGTGTGCGGGACCCCGGTGGACACGCGTCCGCCTGGAACCACGACCCAGGTCCAGCAGTTTTCCATTATTTAAGTATAATTTTACATTCTGAATGAATATATATTAAAAAATAATAATAATCATCACAAACCAATCTTTGCTTTGACAAACAAGCCTATTACAGACAATGTCAAGTTCATTTAAAGCACGAGGAAGTAATGATGATTAGAAAAGCTTTAATTAAAAGGCCATTTGAGCGACAGTCGAACCGCTGCAGCGCTTCCTTCCTTGGAGCAGAACCCTGGAGCCAATTTGCCCCAGCGCAGCTCAGCTCCAGCGCGGGCGCCCTTCTCCTGAAGGAACCGGAGTCCATGGAGGGTGGTGGTGGCGCCGTGGTCCTGGCTCAGCAGCTTCATTTACACCACGAGGTGTAAATGTCATCGACCAAGAGTTCGTTATTTGTCATCATAAATAATTAACTGTAATAAATACGGATCAAGTGACGGTACAGATGCTCCTCGAGGGCAGGCAGCGGGCTCGGGCCGCTCCGGCTCACAGGAAGGAGACGGGCAGCAGCAGTTCCTTGCTCACGGCAGCAGCCACGGTGGGAAGCATGGGCACATCCAGGTCCAGGCCCGCCAGCCCACCCTGAGCAGTTCAGCCTTGGGATGGGAGATTTACACCCAACACAAACCAACCCTCAGAGAGAAACCCAACTGACATTCCACGCGCTTCCTGGCAGCACCGGGCGGCGAACGCGCATCCCCACGGGCCTAAGCCGCTCCGAGCCGTTCCTTCTGCTTAGCTTTGCCCCTGGTCTTTGTAAACTCCACGTTTGCGCTTACTCCCAGTGATTTCTCAGCTACATTTATGCTTCTACCAGGAAATGGACAAGAATCAAGAGTAAATATTCCTCCTCTGAGTGCCTGTTCCTTGGCAGGGGCAGGACACAGTGGAGGGTGACAACAGCGTTCCTAACCATGGGATTCAGAGACTCCGCACGCCACCAACTACCTCTACAACTGTTGCACACGTCTTCCATTCGCTCACAAGAACACACACACTCTTGCAGGCTTTGCTTTCTTACTCACGCTTTATCTTCCACGTACCACACACGCACCGTTCCCAATATTCACAATAATATACAATAAATACAGCTTTCCCACTCCCAGCACCACCGACGAACCCCATCAGTGTACAGTGTCCGTAAAGAGATGGGTAACACCAACCTGGAGGTGCAGTAACACCCACACCAGCGCTGACCTTCACGTGGCTGATGTGTGCTGAGCACAGAGGGACGAGGCGACCCTGAGCTTCACCCGTGTGGTGCTGAGCCGAGCAGCAACGTTCATCATCACTCCTGTTCCTGCTTGTGTTGGGTTCCAGGTGCTGACCACAGCAACGCCATCCTTGTGCAGGGCAACGCACACCAGGGAAGGACAACTCGAGGGGTTTCTGCAGCGCCCTGAAACTGGCCCTGAACGTATCTCACCCCATACAGGAGTTAAGCGAAGGGAATTGTCCTCTCTCCACAGGCTGCCGTTATCTTCCCACATCAAACAGCTTTATCTCCAAAGGAGGTGGTACCTTCCCCCGCCGCATCCTCCTCCTGCTGCCATGGTGCCAGGAGAACGTGTTCTTAGAGAAAGACCATTTGTGAGCACAAACTGAGCTCCGGGTGCCTGGCCACGTGCCGGTCCTTCGCTTGGGATGAGGATGAAGTCACAGGGCTGGAGCTGGGACTGTGGCTCTCGCACCATACAGAGGAGCCATTTTGTTCTGCTAATACTTTAATTACAATAAATTAGTCTGTTATGAAGCCAAGCAGGAGCCAAGAACATAGAGGGCAAGAACCCGACTCAGTCACAGCCCTTTCACTGTTCTCTGTTATAACTCCTCCTAATCCCAGTGTTCAGCTGAAACCCCCATGGACCCGGCAGCGACGCCTGCGCTTGCTGCTTGGTTAAACACGGACAAGGCAATGGCAGAAGCGACCCAGCCCGAGCACAGGACACGCTTTGCTCCAGAAGCTTCTGCCAGACGTTGTGCATGGTCTCTGCCTGCAGCAGGAGCGGCACTGGCTCCGCTCCCGGGGCGATTCCCTCCCAACACCCCGGTTCTCCCAGTGTTGAACTCCAAACACACTCCGGGGGGGGGAGCGATCCATGAGCCTTCACCTCCAAGCGCTCCCAGTCTCGGCCCCCCCTCGCTTGCATGGTGTTGGCAATGGGGCGATCTCCTTCTAAGTTACCAAATTAGAAAGGTGCATGGGGAGAGGTTTCTCAGAACTGAATCAGACACAAAGTGGTCTTTACTGAACTATCCTACAAATATTCCACAAACAAGGCAGCGAAATAACCAAGTCCACCACAAAGTCTACAAATACAAAATGTCCTCCAGGAATCAACGGGAACAGAAAGGTCAGGAAATAAATTAACCTCCGGCTCATCCCTCAGCGTTACAGGAGGCGTCCGTACGGGAATCGAGGGGTTTCCAACGGTGGCAGTGCCTTGGAACCATCCCAACGGCCCCTCCGGGTCCCTCAGCCGCTGAGGGGATCCTCCCGGTAGTGGATGGCGTAGCGGAGCTTCTCCAGCATGATGTCCAGCGAGGAATACTGCGGGAGCTTGATCATGAACATGCACGTCTCGACGCGGATGTACCGCGAGTCCGGAGAACCTGCAGGGAAGGGGCCAAAGGGGTTGGAGGCACCCGTGCTGCCCATCGCTGCCCCAGCCTGTCCCAGGGCTCCTGAACCTTCTGTGCTGCTCCACAGCCATCGAGCCAACGTCCTCCCCCATCCCTTTAGCAGCATCCAAGGCAAACACTGTGTCAAGTCTCTCAGTGGCTTCAGAGGGCAATGTTTTACATTAAAATTAATATTTAAAGACATTTAAATTAAATTGTATTTTTACGTGGTTCAGACCCAAGTTCTCTCCTTATTTACAGCCATAGCAACCTGCCACTCTTCTCACAGAGCCCCAGACAGGTTTGGGTTGAAGGGACCTCAAAGCTCCTCCAGTTCCAACCCCTGCCATGCACAGGGACCCCTTCCACTGGAGCAGGGTGCTCCAAGCCCGTGTCCAACCTTGAGCACTGCCAGGGATGGGGCAGCCACAGCTTCTCTGGGACCCTGTGCCAGCGCCTCAGCACCCTCACAGGGAAGAGCTTCTGCCCAAGAGCTCATCTCAGTCTCCCCTCTGGCAGTTAAAGCCATTCCCCTTGGCCTGTCCCTATGTATCAGTCCTTGTGCATGAAACACCAGTTTAGATGGAGAACAGGGGAGCTGTGAGCAGGATGGATTCTCTCTCCCTGGCAGCCCCTGGTCACTCACCTGCAGCTCCATCAGGGGGGGCGATTTTCATGGGGTACGGGGGGACGTGGGCAGTGTCGGGGCCCCCGTCCTTGCATGGGCACGTGAAGGGGATTCTCTCCTGGTTACAGGCAAACTTGATGAACTTGCAGAGCTCCTCCTGCGTGAACATCTCCAGCGCGCTCCAGAAGAACTCGATGTGCTGGTCGGTCTCCATCAAGCCCACCTGGTACATGGTGTGTGCCTGGGGGGGAAAGAGCAGGGTGTTCCCTTCTTCTCCCTTCAGAAATCTTCCCCACTTACACTTCAAAGGCTTGGAAGGGGAGGGCAGACACCTTCTGCCACAGAAGCTGCAGCTCATCTCACCTTGAGGAACTCCAGGTTGATGTAGGGAAGCCCACAGGTCCTCAGCTCCATCTCCAGCGGGGTCAGTGTGGTCAGGAGCTGCAGGGGGATGATGGAGCCCAGGCCAGCGCGCACCGCGGTCATGCACTCTGGCGTCTGCAGCTCCCGCATCCGCAGGCTCCGGATCGCGGTCGCATACACGTCCTTGTTCTCCCACCTGCAAGGGGAGGGATTCAGGCTGGGAAAGGAGAGTGTCTTGGAGCCCTCCTGCCCTGACCACACTGTTACAGAGGCTTTTGTTACAGAGGCTTTAAGGGGAGTTTCCTCTTCTGAATAACCAGGAGGGAGCATTAAGGTAAGCACATCCTGATGCTTCCCAATTTAATTCCTCTTTCCTTCTCTCCTCTCCCACTCACCCATTTCTCACACCTCTCCTACCTGTGGGTGCTCACTGACAGCTGCACAAAGTGGAGCAGCACTACCCTTCACCTGCCTCCACAGAGCAAAAGGCAGTAAATGTCACCAGTGACTCCACATTCCTGCTGACTGTAAAGAATTCCCAGATCCTTCCAGCCTTCAGCTCATTACAAAAGCACCTCTGGAGAGCCTGGTGCTTGGAAAACAATTCCAAGAGATGCTTCTTTCCCATGCAACCCAGTGCAGTGTCCTGCCAAGGAGGACACTGCTGTTTCTTACCCCACTGGAATGTGCCGGCCTCGTGGACACAGCTCCACCTCCTCCCCTGTCATGGTCAGGTAGGTGAACTTGCAGCAGGGTTTGTTAGGACAGTCGGGGCTCTCCGTTGCCAGATGCTGGGAAGCAATTTCCGCACACAGAGCTTCCAGCTCCGTCTCGTCATTTATCTGCCGTGAAACACAGGACTCAGAGCTGCCACCAGCACATTGCACTGCGCTGGTCTCATGGGCTAACTACAGTGCACCAAGTGCACTCGCACCATCATCTGGAGACACTGTGGACAGTGCAGGCCAGGGATGGCTTTGGTAGTCCTTTACTGGTTTAACATTGCCAAGCTCCAGGAAACACTTGGGAAGCCTGAAGTCCACCATGCTTGGCACTGGAGGAGATGAGCAGCTTTTCCAAGCCATCAGGATGTGAAATCCTGCATCCAAGAGGAGTCAAAACACCTCATGACCCTGCTCACATGAAAACCAGCTGCTGGCTGCGAAGCCAATGGCTTCCAAATTGGGCAGGCAAGAACATCAGGGGCTACTGGAGCAATGTGCTTGTGTGGAAAGGAGGAAGGAAGAGGAAAGAGGTTACTTACGTTCTCAAACTTCTTGACGTAGTTGTAGGTGAGGATGTCAGCTTCCTGCAGATCAACATCTGGATCCAGTGGCTCTCCCACCAGGGTCTTCCAGAAGGAGGGCAGGAGGTCGAGCGGCAGAGGAACGTCTGCTCGGATTGCAATACCCAAGAGCTGTCCGAAGAAGTGGAAGAGCTGCTCCTCCGCATAGGTGATGGGGCTGGGAGTCAGGATGTACTTCCCCTGAGAGAACAGAGCAGGTTACCAGGCTTGTGCAACCCTGATCTGAACATGATGAACGCTGCCCTCAAAAGGACATTGTCCTTTTTGGCCACAGATGGATTTGCTCTGGAGCCTGTCTTATACAGTGAGATTATATCATGTTATCACTTACTGGTCAAAAGCAATACCATAGAGCTGATGCCCTCAAGAGCCCCACTGTCACAAGCTGTTAAACAGCAATCACAGGACTTCTCTGTATTTATATTATCAGTTTGGTATCCAAGTCTTTCAGCTGCGGAATGTTCCTGAAATACAGTCTGGACATGTAAAGCCAGGTTTGCCATGTAGTAGGTCTTAAGTGGAGGAGAATGATCTGTTTCCTGCTCTATTCCTAGGAAGGAACTGTACCTCAACTACCGTGAATTCTTTGGCCCATAAGCTTTATCTTGTTTCTGTAATACATCTACTGCACTAAATATGCATTAAATAGCGCAGATGGAGCATCTTATTCTACTAGCGATGTGACTGACTTTCCTGTCGACATTCCCAGAGTAATAGCAGCAGAATATGATTTCACAAGTTTGGGACAGACAACCTCTAACCCACACAACTAAACTAGATTCACTTTAAGTGAGCTTCCACCAGGGGTCTTAATTCTGCTCCACTTTGCAGCTCTGGTTCCATGGCTGCTTCTTCAAGGGCCTTCCAGACCAGGTGAAATGGACTTGGAGCTTCTCTCTATCACTGACTGTCTGTGTTCTACTGCAGTTCAAACACGTGCATTCACAGAGAGAAAAGCAAGTTCATTTCTTGCACTGAGATTATCACACCTTATTCTTATTGACTGCAGAGCTGGGGCACAAGAGGAGCAGGGAGAGTGAGGAGCTCTGCAGCTCTTTACAGACTTGCCAAAGGAAGTGACGGAAAGATCCACCTGCAAGAGAGAGGGGCAAAGTCATGAAATGCCCTCAGGCTCATTCACTGCCTTTCAATTCGAATTTGCCATTCCTGAAATCACATTTCAAGCCTTGGATTACACACTTCACCTCTGGATGCACAGATACATCGCTTTATCAAGGCTGGGGTAGATGTCAGCCACACCAGCTTACTACTCATGTGCGAGTCCACATGTCAATGGTCTAAAGATCTGTAATAAGTACCCACTGAACTGCCTCCTGCTGAACTCCCCTGTGCTGTTTTGTCTTCCAACACCCTGTGCAAGATTAGCACCAACATCTGTTACACCAGTTGGGCCGCAAATGGAATTTATTACTTGATTAGGAGATGAATGGTGCTGTCTCCACCACAGCGGAGCCTTTCCAAGCTCACAGCAGAGGCAATGCCTCAGAAATCATTACAGAGGCTGAGCTGCAGATGTAACATTTATCTCCATATATATACTGTCAATAAGCACTATAAGCACTACAGACCGTAAAAGAAAAGTATTCCCCTTGGGAGAAGGCATCAAAGAGCCTCGCTGAGGAGTTTTCTTTTACACAACTGACAAATGACACTTCATGGCAACACAAAATTCATTTGGGGCTTTTCTTCTCTAACCCCATGTGCCCCCTAAAGAACCTCTTCCCATCAGCACACAGAGGCTGCACTAACTGGGCGAGCAGCAGTCCATTTTGTGTGACACAGCTGATATTTGCTTTGATACCCTATCAATTATTCACCAGATCTGCAAAGCAGTGTTTTCTCAGCTCTTGTTTGAATCACGTCTCTTCCTGGAGCAGATCAACCCAGGCTGATGCAAGAGAGCCAGCAACCCCAAAAGGAGTCGGTATCTAAAGGGAGCTGGACTGCATCAGCATAGAGATTATCTCATAAAATGAAAGCTCACAAATGAAAACAGTGTCAGGAGAAGACACAATAATCTTGTTGAATAAAGCACGATTATTGCTCAAAGCTTTCTGTGGAAGAGCAGTGCTCCTGCGTCACAAGAAGCCTGTCCAGGGAGGGTCAATGGAATCAGAGCAGTTAATGGTCTGTCCCTTTATGAGGTTCACTCTTCCAACCAGTCACGTGGAAGTTATTTATACGATCCCAAGAAATGCTGTACGTCTCCTTATGAGAAAGAGGAACCTGCAAAAATTAAGGACAGTTTCGAAAAGGAACAACCCCCTGATGACACTCGGTTCCCATTTTCTGTCTTTTCAACTTGGCTGGGAAAAGCAGAAGTCCATACTTCTGAAGGCATGAGAAAGCAATTCTCAAAGCCACCTCGCTTGGGCATTTTTAGTTGTTAATGCTTTTCTATCCTCTGATGGCCACATAACATAATGCATCTCTTCCTAGTGGCACCTTAATCTACTGTCTACACAACCTCACATCACTTTAACCATAAAAAACACAGTAATCTTACCCAGCCCACTGCTAACAAGAAAGTGTTTAAGAAAACCCCAAACATCTTTGTTCTCAGCACAGTGTGGCTTTACCATGGCCAAGAACCAAAACCTGAAGAGACACTCTAACTAAATGCTTTTAACAACTTATTGCTTTATTTACTTGCTGCAGTCAGAGTTGCAGCCACCCTTCCTGATGTTTTAGCAAAGATGGAAATGAACCAGCTGGCTTGCTGAATTCTTGGAAGCTTCACTCTTTCCCATCTGCAGGACTACAAACACCACAATGGTAACGCTGCTCTGGAGTTAACATGAGACACATTCTGGTGAAGACTTGGATTCCACTTGGAGTTAAGTTCTCATCACTGTACCCAATGGCACCAATCACCTGGATCTCAACTTACTTGTTCCATGAACCTCCTCCCCTGTGAAGCGGATGTTGAAAGCATAGGTAGGGTCTCCCCCACTGGCCAGTTTGACGCAGAGTTGTGAGGATGGCACGCAGGCGAGCTGCCGCGCAGCCTGGCAGAAGTAGGAGTTCTCTGAGGAACGGATCTCCCCTGCTTACAAATGAGGGGTACAATTACAATCCTCATACTTAGAGTAGTCTGCATTAATAACCAAGCTTGGTTAAACAGCCCCAAATTGTTGCAATGGATTCAAATGGATTCTGAACAGCAGCAATGTTTCCCATACCTCCAACGATTTCCAAGGGATCCAGGGTGATTTCTGGAGCTGCATGATCAGCAGTTCTTTGCACAGTGGCATTCAGCACTCTGTTCATTACAGTTACTTTAGTGTCATAAAAGATTAAACCTGAAGAAAGAAACACATTTCAGTGTAGTTCATTTATCCTTCTACAATCTTGTTTTCTGAAACTCTCTAATGGACAATGGCAGAACAATAATTCCACCTTCATCAGGTAGGTAAGATATGGCTAACCCACATCTTTTTCACTTGAAGTATGTGTTACTGGAATAAGTGCAGTGGGTTTGAGCACTGCTGGACACAATTCTAATGGTATATAAATAGATCCCAGCAACCCCACCAGAACACAGAGTGAATTTCTGTAAATCAGAAGCACTTTGCCAAAAAGCTCTCAGGAATCTGAGATGTTTTGACAGTAATGGTAGAGGCAACAAAACAGGACAAAAACCAGGGCTGTCACACTGCACCATAATTACAGGCTCTATAACGACAAGTCTCAGATTATTCTTCACTTCCCCTTGCTGGGCTTATAAGGTGTTTTTCTAGCTGGGCCAATATAAAAGCCACTTACACACATTGATACCTCTGGTGAATTCTGTATCTTCTTCTCCGGAAGAAAACAAGTTTGGGAAATGTAACGACCTAAATCTTGGTTTTGTTTGCTGTTAATGGAGGCCTGTAAAAATGACTTTTAAATGCTGATGCCTGATAAGGATTTTCTTGATCTCTCTAATTCTACAACTTCAGTGACAAGGAGGAGGCCAAGAGATCACGTTCCCCAGGATCTGACCTTTGGCCTCCTGCAGCAGTGCAGCGATGCTGTTCGCGTACATCTCTGTCTGCCGAAGCTCCACCAGCGGCAGGAAGAACGTCTCCAAGGTTGTGTTGAGAGACTGGAGCAGTGCAAATCGCAGGCGTAGGCTTTCAACAGGAACATCTGAGGTGGGAAACATCCAGTCAGAAAGAAATTCCCTACCTACTGCAAAGGCCACCTTCCCAGCAGATTCACCCCAGGAGCTGCACAAGCTTCCAGCTGAGGCCTGCACATCAACAGGAGGACTAAAGATGCAAGAACAGCCATGATCCATGAAGTTCCTTCCCAGATCTTGAGACTTTGGGTGTCTCAGCAACACTGAATTTGCATTATCTGGAGATTCTTTTAAAGGAACTTAGTGCCAGGACAGGATTTAGGTGAATAAAGCCTACCTAGGTCCAGACTTGAAACCCAACCTTTCTTCCCCCTCCAAGCTGAACTCACCAGATAACTTGCTCCTCCACCCTGACCTAGGATGTGTGCTTGGAGAGCAGAGAACAGCACAGTGTGTTTCTAACAATGCTGCCAAAGGCACCACAGCGCCCAAACACACCCAGGGAGAGAGAGAGGACTCAGACTCAGTGTTCCCCTCTGCCCACAGAGTCCAATCTGCAGCCTCTAAAGGAACTTTCCAGCTGCCTAAGGGGCATCCAGGTTGTTCAGGAGCACTACCCAGCTCTTCCAGCGAGGAAAGCCCCTATGCAAACCATCCACACATACTCAACAGACAGGAAATTCTAGGATCTGCTGCATCAGCTGGATCCAAATAAACTTCATGGGGATGGAGTCGTGCTGGTGTAATGGCAAGGTGACGACAAAGCCTGTTAATGTACTGGACAAGGGCTACATCCATTTCCAGGGTCCATTTGCGGGATGCTTTCTGAGCATGTCTTGCATCAATGCAGGCACACCTGAAACATAAAAGGCGTAAGACCTGTTGAAACCTAACTGCAGTACTGCTTACTAAGAGCATGCTGAGCGCAACACCACGATTTTTCTGCTTCTCTCCCCATTTCTTAAGCAGAGCTGTTTCCTTACAGAAATTCCAGCTTAAGAACTGATTTATCATCTGCTTTGCCTCATTGTTATTAATTAATAAGACAAAAGGAACTGCCTATTAAGCTCACTCACTGCACTATCTTCTTTATGCTCTGAAGCAGATAAAGGAGAAGGGGATGTGGCAATTAGCTTGTGGCTTGAAACAGGGAGATAAGGAGGATTCATTTAAGGGACTTTCTTCCTGTACAATATTAATAAGGAAAATAACTGGACCCTCTTCTACATTACCACTGACCCAGCAGCAGCACTGCCACTTTAAACAACCATCCAGTGCAGAGAATAGAAAGCTATGGTGGAAGAAAACCAGATACAGGTGGATCTACAATGCTCACCAGGCCCATGTATTGTCCATTTGGAAGCTATGAAGGACAGCATGGCATATGATTTTGTCAGCTATGCTGTGTACAAGAAAGTCAGAGCCTGCATTTTGACAGCAGTGACTTTTCAAGCATGTTTTAAGAAACAGCCACACACTGGTTAAAGCTACTCGGAACATTTGGGATTGAGTCGGCACAATGAATCAGCATCACCCTTACAAGACGACTTGCAAACCCCACCTTTCGAAATGCAGATCATATCCACAGGACAGAATAGCTCTCCACACACTACGGATGTCCTGTTTAGATCGGTCAACCACAAATCTATGAAATCCATCCAGGGTCAAATACTTCTCCTCAGGAACTGACAGCAAAGATACAACCATCAAATAGTTAATGACTTACTACACAGTTTACACACCACAGAGGAAAATGTTTTGCGTATGAGGTGTCACCTGCCAGCTTCCTCCTGGTTCTACCCATCCCACCATGGCTGGTCTCTCCAGTAGTTCTAAACATGTTATTCAGGTCCAATCTGGCCTTTGGTAAATGCTGCTCATTCTTTCCTTTCAAGGACACCAACTCCCCAGCTGCCCTCTGGAATAGCTCCACCGATGTACCTAACCAGGTATCAAGAATCCATACTTAGCTGAATGCTGAAATTCCTCTCTCCTGAACTAACCTGGCATTTCCTACAACGAAGAGCAGAGTCCAAGCTTGTGTCTATTCACCCTTCTACCTGACTAGAGAAACAAATATCAAGCGAGAACCTGGAACTTATCCCTGTCATGGCATGACTGTGCCATTTCCTCGATGGACAGAGTAGTTATGAGGCATCTGAAGCTTCTCTTTCATCCAGTTTTCCCCTTGTAACTATATAATTTTTCTATCTAAGTTGCAAAACACGATTTAAACCCACCTAGTTCAAGCCCATGACATCCTAATCCCCCACTGTACAAAAAAAGCCTCGAAACTACACCTCTTGGGAAGCCAGTTCTCCACCCAATGCACCCACATGGCCTACACACACTGTTGCATGAGTATGGTTTGCCTCCACTTACGTTGAGTCCAGATTTAGATATACAAATCAAAGCAACATTTTAGATCACTAAAGTAATTAAGTTAGCCTCATTAAAACCAAGGACAAACCAAATCCATCATGACATCATATAAGCATATCAACACAAAAAATGTATTTCTTTACTACAATGTAATGCCACAGAAGAACTCCATAGAGCTGCTACCTTCTTGTTTCTTTGTGGGAGACTTTTCAGGGTCCTTCTCCTCAGGTTTGCTCTTCTCAGGAGATTTGGGCTTTACAGTAGGTTTCTTCTCACTTAAGGCTGTTCGGCTGAGGGACAAATGGAATATTAGGATGAAAGCTTTCTTTGATGCATTCAAGAAACCAAAATATTCCTTGAAGGTCTTCTATAATCTCAAAGTTACATTTCCCTCTTCCAATCCATACAATGGAATACAGAGAGGGGGGAATAAAAAACTGGATTACTAAAGGGAGATCAAACGTGTTGCAGCTCCCAAAAGGCTGAAGGCACCAACCTGACACTGTTGAGCATAGACTTCTCCTTTGTAGGCGGTTTAGTAACTGGGCGCTTGGTGCTCACAACCTTCACTGGGTGCTGTTCTTTGCCTGCCTTGTTGTACTTGCTCTTGTCAAATTTCGGCTTGGGCACACCATATTTCCTTAAAATCTTCCAAGATAGAAAGTGGATAATTACCCAATGCTTTCAAATAACACAAGAAAGATGCTGAAAAAGCATTTTCCAAGCACTACCTGAGTAAGCTGGTCCTCCAGCACCTTCTTTGGAGGGCGGACATTTGTGAAGAACAAGTGAAGAAGGTTTCCAGGAGTCTGAGAATTTATCTGCTCTTTACTAAGATAGATATCAGCAACCTTAATGGGTTTGGCTGGAGTTAGGCTCAGCATTTGCTCGGAATGGACACAGCTTTTAAAGATTTCTGTGAGGACTTCCCGAGCTCCTGGCACCAGTTTCTCACCTAAGTAGAAAAAACAAAGGTGATATGGTACAAAATGCCACAGACAACTGCTTAGAACTCGAAACGTGAGCAAACATTTCGCATTGAGCTGAATGCCACTGGCTCTGAGAAAATCACTTAGAAGTAGTCCTGCAGACCTGACCTTTCTAATTCCCCATTTATGAAAGAGAACTGAATGCTTTCTCCTGCTTTGGCCACATACTGTAATTATTATTTGAGTACTTTAGTGGTAATGAAAAGAGTAGATTATTTACAATGCCAGTATAAAAATGATGATGTGGAGGTACACCCTGACTATCAACTGAACAAGTAGTCAACAAAACTTCCCCCAACTATTAATCCTCCTCTGGCCTCTGATTCAGGATTCTGGCCCACTTCAGGTGCATTGGGGCTGCATAGCTTTCACGTTGTTAAGAGAATATAAAATACTGTTCTATTGCAACAGTTTCTACTCTAAAATTATGCTGGAAAAACGTCACTAACTAACCCAGTCAGTAGTGTTTTGGGGGGTTTGGGGGGAGGTTTTCATGGTTTTTTAGGGTTTTTAGTTCTGTTTGATTAGCTGTGAGGACAGTTGAGCAATGTTCACATTGCAGATAGCTGCTTGCCAGCTGATGAGAGGGAGGAAACGTGCTGTGAAATTAAACTTACTCCTTGGCTCCCCCTCAATGTCACCCATCAATGAGTGACTCACATTGGATTTACAGTAGGAAGGAGAGTCTGAGCCCTGTATGTCCGACTCCCCTCAACACGCATAAATGAGATAAATGCCAATATGAACACCACCTACCTTTTATTGACTTCTCATTGAAATAATCTTCTAGTGCTGGGCTCCCTTGTGTGTCAAATAAGCTCTGATTCACAGTAGAAACAGTTAAAATCTCTTCAGTTGACATTTCCATCAGCTCATCTTCACCGTCCAGACTTGACAAACCAATGAGGTCACTGCTATTAAACAGACTGGCTCGGATTTTCTCTATTTTAGCTCTTGACCTTATCTGTACAAATAATGAAATGAGTTACCCAGAATTCTGACAAAGCAAAGTAACTTCTATTTATATCAATTTGTTCTTCTACTTTCTCCCTTTCCCAAGTAAATAATCACCATTACATCTCTTCCAGCACTCTTCTATGGCAATAATTCAGTACCAGAATTCAGGTTCAGCCTAGAAAACATCATTTCTTAAAACACCTGGCCACTGGAATCATCATGCTATGAGTTAAGCAGGCACTGCTCTGAACCAGCTGTTCCATCTCTCTGTCTGGAGACAGCCCTTAGAAATAGCAGATAAGAAGTTAAAAGTTGCAGGTAGGTAACCTATCATTATCAGCAATTCTGCTGTCCTTGCTTTGATTCTCCATTTAGAGAAGTGTATTTAAATTAGCACAGGCCTTGAAGTCTCAGCTGCACTAATTGGGAACAGGAACAATCCTTTGATTCCAAGAATAACCACCATGCATCATTATCAGAGCAGCTACAGACTTGGAGTAGGTTTCAATGTGAATACGCTGACAGCTTTCTGAACACACTTCATGGTTTACTTCAAGTCTGGTGTCTTCACGTCAATTAAAAGCTCAAGAATAGCAGCTGAAGATTTTCTATCTGAATAAGCTCCTTTTCTTCTAGAAGGGAAACAGATACAATCCCCGACTATGCAGAAAAGTCTCTCTACATTCACAAGCTATCAGAATTGGCTGTGCTTTTGTGAGCTCCTGATAAATCTGCAGCATGCAGTCTGTGTAACAGCAGAGAGGAAGGGTTCTTGCGCAGAGCTGAAAACCTGAAGTGATCTGGCATCAATGACAGGCACTAGCGATGCTCTGAAAAATTAATTTGGAACCAGCCATCAACATAATCATGTCTCCTAAAGTAACTTCATAGACAAATCTGAAGCTGGTTTAACATGTGAGAATGCAGTCATTAAACATTAAATAATTGCCTTCTGGTCAAACTAAAGGGCCACTTATCTCTACATTAATCTCCAGTAATGTCCAGTAGCAAATCTTTGAAGCAAGTTTTATACAAAAGAGGAAATTAATAGATCTTTTCCTTTATATGCTCTCTCAGCCTCTAGAAACCAGTTTAAAGATTTCCTGAATTGAAGGCTGCGGGGACTACTGTGCTTAATAGCTTCCAATTTGCACATCCTCCATGAACTTTATCCCTTAGGAATTAATTTATACTCTTGGCTTCTGCAACAGCTTGTGACAACAAGCTCTACAGCTTGGGACATGCAGGAGCACTTCCTTCTGGTCTAAAATTGACACTTGGTAACTCCACTACTATGTCCCCTCTGTCCGTTGAGAGGCAGTGAATGCTCCTAAGAGTGAACGGTACAGAGAAATTCAATGGAGAATGAAGTTCTGTACTCCTCAGCCATCCGGACCAAGATGAGAATTCCCTGTCTCCTTAGTCTCAGGTGCACATACGTGTATTCTGTACCCATGACCTCTGCTGATCTGCCCCTCAGTGGTGCTAACAGAGCCTTTCACTCTCCATCACTCAAGCAGAAGAATCTTTACAGAAGGAAACATACAACAGTCAGATCACAGTGTGGCATACAAACCACAGAACTACAGTGTTTCTCAAAACCAGAGGTTAAAAAAAACAGTTACTAGAATCAGCTCTTATTCTTCCAGAAAAAACTGACCCAAGACACCCTCTCCTGATAATGAAGCCATTACCTCCACTACAGCAAAACCTTTGATTGGCCGTGACAGCAGTGGCTGGTTGTCCAGAGACGTGACTGTGTACATGGATCCCACATCAGACACAGATGCTGTTTCTACATTGTCCAGTGGCTCCCCGAGGCTGCCAAGGCTGCCGAGGCTGCCAGTACTGCAGTGAGAAAGATCCAAACTCTCCTGGCTGGAAACAACGTGTGGCTCTAGCAATCCTGGTGGGATGGCCAGCTCCAATCCAGCTTGAAACTGGTCAACTGAGATATCACTAACAGTACGAGATATGCCCTGTGAACTGCAGAGGGAAGCCTGGCTGGTGGATGCAGAAGCACTGACACTCATGGCAGGGGTGACACTGCTGGAGCTGCTGATGTCCAGACTGTCTGCACTACTGGAAACAGTTGGTTTTTCCAGTTCAGTTCTGCATTCTCCTCCTTCTGCTTTGTCCTTAATCTTTTTGGGATCCTCCTCCTGCAAAGGGATGTAGATCTCATCTTTGAAGACTCCACCATGTGCATTACATGCCTTTCTGATTGCACTTCTGACAGTGCTCTCCTCCAAGTGAGTTGGTATGCCAGAAATGACGAGCAAGCGGCTATGAGCTGTGGGACCTACCAGTGCTTGACACGCATCTGCTACAGCATCATTTGTCACTCCCAATCCTTGTGGATCCTTCTTAGTTAGGTGTCTGAGAATTATAAGCAAAGTCAGTGCTCTATGAAACCATAACATATCCTCAGGCTTGCTTCCTCCTATACTGAGGATTGCAGCATCTGTGTCAGCTGCTCTGGATGAAGACCGTTTGCCTGAAGACGATGTCTTCTCCCGCTTCATTTTGACTTTCTTCCTCTTTGACAGCAAGCTTGGACTCTGTGGTGTCTGTCCTGGAGAGGATGAAGAGGAGGACGAAGAGTCACTAAGATTTGGGGCACTTGTTGATGACATCACATTAGCTGTTACGCTCATATTGATCGGTAAGGTTACTTCTGCTACAGCAAGGCAGACTTCCATCAGAGCATGGAAGTAGGTTGAAAATCTTCCTTGGTCAGCCACTCCAACACCAGAACCACTGCATGCATTTCCAGACACCCAGTTTTGTGTTTCTTCATCGTACAGCTTGTGAAGTTCTGACTGCAGGGCCATAAGCATAGCTAGGCAGGGGTTCAGCTGGAGAGCAATAGAAGATGACAATCCTGCTGGATTCTTTTTCTGCTCCAGATTGTGAATTTTACGAAGCAACTCAGCCAAGAGATGAAATATTAATTCCTTCACACACGCTGCCATGTCAGTTGTCCAGAGAAAGTTCCCTGTGTGTGGAAGATAAGACATGGGAATCAGCAGCGTTCCACTGTTAGCAGCTCCATGAGTTGCAACAGTAACATTAAGAAAAGCACAAAGAAATGTAGTTTCAGGGGCTGCGTATCAGCAGTTAGACAGAAAGGCTATTCCAACAAGTGCCTATCAACAGGGAATATCTGGAGTTTGAAGGCAATTTCAATATTCACTGCAATTTTTCATTTTTCCCAAACTTTCTGAACCAGAAACCAGCACATTATTGGTGCTTATTACTGAGTAAATACTGCAATCTCACCTAAAAATTCCACTACTTGCAAGAGAACTGAAGAAGGAATAGTATCCAGCTCGTCTTCTGACTTTCCATCCCCATCTTCCAATTTCCAAGTTAACAACTGCTCTGTGAATGCCATTGCCAGGGGGAATTCGAGCGGAAGAGAATGCAAAACCAGCACAGCTCCAGGAGGAGGTGATACTCCTAAGCAAAGAAGTCAGACAATACTTACCATGACTCCAGGCATTTGTAAAGTAAAAGTAGTAACATAGCTTTTAGGATTTTGTAAGGCTAAATTTATATTAAGTGAGAATTTTCTCTATTAAGTACCTTATAATAAACAACTAGAAACGTTTATCTATAATGATACACTTGTAATTAAGTACAATAATCATAAAAGCACAGTTTATTTTGTTTACACGACATACAAAATAGAACTGCTTTTAGCCTGTACATATCTAAACACATATAAGCCTTTCACAAGCCCATTTTTTGCAGTATGATGTGCATGACCATTATTAAGAAAAGCATCACAGATGCTGTAGTCCAGCAGAAGAACTTAAGGACCTCTGATGGAAAGCTCCAAGAGCTTATTGCCCTCAGTCACCTTCACTGCTCTACATAAATCACACTCTCCCCCCTTATGCTGGAAGAGTAACAAGAGTATTAATGACTGCTTGAGAAGCTGGCATGCCCTATGCGCTACTATACTGCACATATATTACTCTGCATATTAAAGGGCTCTACGATTACTTACAAAAGGAGATCCTGACAGATTTAACAGAACTGCCAAAATCAGTCAGATGGAATGCAAAGTCTATAAACCCATGCTTTGTTGGTTAAGAATGATTGCATATTTCTGTTAGGACATGTTTCTTAATACCTTGTACAAAAATGCTATCATAACCAGTGGTGGGACTGGTGACAATACAAGGAAGGTCCTACAGATATGACGATGATGCTTGTTCCACTTGAGAATACAGTTAAAAAGAGGTTTTAATTTAATCTTACTGTTTTACCTAGTTTGATGTGGACCTTGTCCGTCGGGGTGATCACTGAGGGGTACTGGTTGGTTGTTGGAGGAGGTGTTAGGCCTGTGTTGGTTGGAGAGGCATCTCGAGGATAGCACACTGCCTCTATTAGGTTTAACTGACCATTCCTTTTGACTTTATGGCCAAGCCCGTAGACAAGCACTCGAGCCCAAGGAGCTTTATACAGGGATGAACTAAGAAAAGAGCAAAAACAGTCTGGTTAGACTGTAACTACCTACTAACAATCCCAACCCAGTCACAGGAAGACAAAAAACTCTGAGGTATTTATCCCACACCACCCAGAAATGAGCCTCTGAAAAGACAAAAACAACTACATAACTCAGGGTTCAGAGGCTCAGTGGCAAATCTTTCATCTTTGCCATTCTCAGCCCCTCACTTACTCTTTGCGGAATCCAGACTGACTCTCCTTACAGGACACAATTACAAATGCAGCCCCAGGAAAATTAACATCCATATTGACCTTGGATTCTGAAATTGGGAATTCTTCAGCAGGAAATTGTTCTGGTGCTGCCTGTAACATAACATTTCATAATGAAAACTCCCAAGCAGAAACAGCAGCAAATCACCTCCCTGTTCTGTTTTCAAATAAAATACAGCATTATAAATAATGACATAGTGTGAGGCCACTTCATTTTAATATGATCCAGAGTATTGCTGTTACTTGTGTTTTCAGTGTGCCCACTGCGATAAGAAGAGGAATACAATCCATTCAGAGAAACAATTCAGCATGAAGGATGTATTATGGAAGTTAGAATCACACATAAAACAAAGGCTGCTTAAGAAGAAAAACACTGCTCATAAAACATTACTAAGTATTTTACCTGCAGAAAGGAGCAGATCTGTTTAGTGAGGTCTAACAGACTCTCCTCTCCTTGATGCAGCGTCCGAGTAATGGCAACAGTGAGCCACTCTCTGATGGCTTGTGAATTGCCCTGATAGAAGAGGTCTGTGGCAGCACAGTTCTGGGAGTGGACACAGTGTTGCAGGGACTGGGCCAAAAGAATAGAACTTGAACTGATTGTTCCATCTGTAATAACAAGTAAGATGTGAAAAATATGGAGATCAACACCTTTATGCAGCCTGCGAAACAGACAGTGGAAAGAGAAGTTTTAAAACACTTTAGGTTACGAGCCTCTATTTTCACTCCTGAGCAAACGTCCTCCCGAAGGTCAGCAGTAGAAAGACTAGACCTGCTTTCCTGACAAAGTTGGCTGCAGATGGGTTGGCTCCCTAAATGCCAGCTGTGCTCTTCCCCTGCCTCAGGACAACCCTTAGGGAGGTCTCTCACGTGCACAGAGCTCTGGGCTTACTTTGTCCCATCTACAAAGGCAGGTGTATTGCAATTTACTGCGAAGTACAATGAGGACAAGGAATCAGAAAAACCCTCTTCCCCACCCATTCTAGATGAGATGAATCCAGCTTTATCTGCCCTCAAGCTTTCTCCATATACGAACAAGATAGCTTTTGGGTGACCCTAAGTGGGTTGCAAGCCCCGACATCTCATGGCTGCCACTCTGGAGCTAATAGGAGAAGACAGAGAAAAGCAAAGTGCTGTGCACAAAGGAGTGGGCAATTCACCAGAATGACAGTTTGGAAACTGAATTGGACAGATTGTAAAGAGGAAAAACTAAAATCCATGCAAAGTAGTGCTGTACTCTGCAAGAGGACCTTTTACAATGTGGCATCAGTTAGAGGCAGCCAAGTTTCAAAGTAGCTGAAGGAGGGAACAGGACTCTTTCCAATGGGAAATAATTACTTTCAACTATTTATAGCCTATATTTAGCACTTTCTCCTTATGCTCCAGCCACACACGTTTCATTGCATGCAGAATAGCTGCATCGTGATAATGGTCTTCATTAACACTCTTGAATTCGCCAAAGATTCTTTTCCATGATTCATCACATGCATTCCCTAACCAGATCTGTGATTCCAGTGAGAAAAGGACAAACCACTTTCTGAAATTAAAGGAGTTGAATTTTCAAAACTGAGACACCCAACTGGCATTTGGTTTTACTGCCCTTGATTGGAACTATAGAACACTCTCAATTCCTTATCAGGATCCCATACGAATACTCCCCCCACTCCCCAGTGAATAGAAGACTATCAACGACAGAGGAACAGAAGGACACTGAATGGAATCTTAGGGGAAGACTGAACTCTTGTGAATACCTGTAATTAGATCCTTAGCAAGAAATTCAGTTCAGTACTTTATCACTCAGGTTAGGAGCCCGTTGAGGTATTTTCCAGACATCATCAGTATTTAATCAATCAATAAGTGATAAACTCATTAGATTTTTTTGTCCCCAGAACACTATTGTACCAAAAGAGAGCTGTGATAAAAGTCAGTGTTTACCAGGAAGAGGCGGTGCAAGCAGCTGATTGGATAGCAACTGCAGGTGCTCCAGAGTGATATCACGGATAGCAGGAATATGGAACAGCCGAGTAAACATATGCGGAGATTTGGGAGCAAAAATATTGAGCAGAGCCATGCGGCAGTACAGCTTGGCCAGGGAAGCTTCACTGCGCAAAAGCTCTCTGGAAAACACAAACATCAGAACATAAAATTGCTTCATCACAATTAAAACAAGCCATAACCAGCAGCCAAATATATATACTTCATTATTTAAGCTTTAAGTAGACCCAAATCTTTCTTATTCACTCAAGATAACACTCGTGGTACCAAATTAAAGCACCTGAATTAGAAGCCAACTCTCACTAAGGCAGTCAAGAGCTCTTCAGCTTCTAGACAGCAACTGACTGATGGTACAAGAAACCCAAGGTGCAAGGAAGATTATACCAGAATGTATTAAACACTTGCACATGGCTAAGTAAAAACCTTCCAAGAAGACAACTGTAATAAATTTCCTTTATTACAAAAGGATATCCAAAAACCTCAAACCCCACTACTCATTAATACATTAAGATTTAACAACTCTTTGTCAGCTTTAATCCAGGAACTCCAGTAAGATTCAGAAGTTTGCTTCTATTTAAAACAAGGCTGTAGTAGGTAACTGTGCTACAGGAAATGCTATAGATCGAGTCAGATAATACAAATGCCTTCCAGCTCCATTTCTTTTCCCTTTTTTACCTGTGAATTTGGATATTGGTATTATCCAGGGTAACCAATCCATTTGTTGCAGTCCTCCTGTACCCAGCTGGTGGTCTTTCCAACATGTCAATAGGATACCAGTATCTCACCAGAACTCCTTCACTTCTGAGATAAGTCTCGACTTGGACCAATTCATTTACCTGGAACACCAAAACCAACACTGTCAATAAACAGAGTCATGGTAATACTTTTTCTTTCAGAAAGAGCACCACATTACCATTCTAAGCAGTTCAGTCCACTTAATCACGTTTGCTCACAGATGTGTGAGGCTGGTACATTAAAAGCCCTCTCAGTGTATCTTTACTCACTGAATCAACATCCAGGACAACACCATGAAGACCAAATGTCTTCAGCATCCCTCGAATAGCAAACTTGGGTAAAGCTGTTCCAACAGCACTGCTGGTAACGTTGTTACTGTCAGGAGAGCGAGTCACCACTGTGAGACCTGGTCAGAAAGGGACAACATGATTTTTAGGGTGCAGCTTTTTCCTCAGATTGACAACTTATGCAGTAGATCCCAAGTACCAGAGCTCCTCAGCTGCTATTTTCCCCTCAAAATCCTTTTTGCTGAGCTTACCTTTTCGTACTTTGTCAATTGTAAATTTGTTTGCTTCATCTTTGATATCTTCAATAGTAGGAAGGTAGAGGTCTCTTGGGATGCCACCATTTTCCTCATAGAGGAATTCTACGGTTTGTCGTGCTATATCAACCATTCCTGGTGGACAGAAGGGAATGCATGTTATTTCCCCAGCCATCAGAGGTAAGTTCTTACTCTCATTAACATCATAAACTGTCAGGCTGACCGACATGGAGTGGAGCTTTCCTGAGACACTTGTATGCTGCTCATGAGGGCTCAGAATCCCTGCTTTGCTCTTATTGTGGCTTTCCCACAAAGAGGTTGTCTTGTCAGACCTGTATTCATTTACAAATCCGAATTCTAAGCACCTGATGAAAACACTGAGTACTTTTTTCTTCAATTTAGATTCTGCAGCCCGTTACACAGTGAAACACAGGTGTTATCTCCACCCTTACTAACACCATATAAGACAACATGCATCGAAATAAACATGGCCATACCTAACTGCAAAGCTCCTTTAATCTGATCCAACCCAGACTTCCTTTCAGCCTCATTACGGAATCTTCTTCTAATTGTAGGGAAAACTTTAGTTTCCCAGGCTTTAACCAACAGGGCATAGTGATCCTCCTGCAAAGACAGAAGTTACTTAGAACACCAAGAAGAAAGAGAAGTTAACAGCCACTATGTTTTCCCTAAGCAAGTAGGGGAACCCTTGTGCAGCAAAACTTAAAAATCTAAGTTATAAGATCTGTATTTAGACTACAAGTTACAGCAGGCAGAGCTTGCCATGTTCCTCACCCGGGGAATGTCATCATCGTCATCATCATCACTCTCATCATCTGCAATAGGAGGGGGGTGAGGATCAGGGCCTGATGTGATAAAGTTCTCGTAACTCAGCTCCATTTTATAGTGGCAAGATGTGTCACTGTCATATTCTGCAAAACACACAGGGAAATGATGAGATCATAATAAGGCACTAGAAGACATGCCACAATATCCATGCAGTTTTGAGATATACTGTGTTCCAATCAGTCTATGGAAGTCTAATGCATTTTGACACAGCATAACCAATTGGCTGATTCAATCAACATCTTATTGTATTCAGAGCCCTGATACGGTAATTTATCATTATATTTCATTAATTGAGAATAATTTGTGCATCTCTACAGAAGAAAGACCAAAGCAAGATCTTTTTCATTGCCTTGTCTAAAATCCAGTCAGTATGCAAAGTCTGTCATACTTCTTAACCTAAACAGGCAGTACCTAAGGACTGCAGCAAAGATATACTTAAATACTGTTTAATTGATGGTCATTTCCCCTGAAAGAGATTTAAAAGAAGTTAATCATCACTTTACGTTGTTGAGCTGTAGCAACAGCTGCAATTCTACATGGAGGTCCGTGGGTCCCAGGATCTGAAGCGATGCTGGTGCCAGCATCATTATCACTATCAGAAGCCATGGCAAAAGGCAGCGCTTCAAAGTTGGCACTGATTTCTTCAGCGAGGTCAATGCAGAGATCAGCAGCGTTCCTGTGAGCCTGTCCTTCAGCATAGGCAAACTGGCGAGATCCAAAGTTCGCGCGGACCTTCGTGTTCTGGAAGATCAACATAAAAGCATTGAGATGAGCTGTGGATTGTTTTGATCCTTCTCTTTGCTCTTTTAAAAACCTTAGCCAAAGGGAGAACTGATCACATCTCCATGCCATATGGGCCTTCCCAGCAGCACTAACTATAAAACTGGCTGCAGCAGGGAAAGCAATAAGTTTCTAAACACAAACTTCAAACTTGCCTTTATTCTAGCTTCAAGATACAGGACAATTAGCTGGTATTCTTTGAAGCAAGGTCATTGCTGGGAAGGAATACTAATAGAAAGGCTACTAGCACAGAATAATGCCATCTTGTCAAGCCATTAGTGGTTTGATGAGATGGCATTTCTGCTCATTAGCGTCCTAACAGGGAGGTTAAAAATAATGGCAAAACATCTATATGCACCTGGGAAGGATAAAGGAACACCTCAACCTAACTCAGTAAGGGTAAAAACTACCACTCTACTTTTTTATAGATAGATGAGCAGGCACAATACTTTCTATGCAATTTTAATGTATCTGAAAAAGTATGTATGAAGCAACTTATTTCCGTTAAAAACTCACCTTTTTCTGAATGTGGACAACTGGCCACATTCCACCAGAGACATCTTCTAGATAGGGCCCAAGTCTCTGCCCACAGTATGTGAAATAAACTCTGCCTTTAGCTGGCTGCCCTGGAGGGGGTGGAGTCCCTTCTGTTCTTTCCCATCCAATTCCTGCTACATCCCCTGCAGAAAAACAGAATCATCCAAAGAAGAACATGGATTTAATCTTTTTTCTCATCCACTGTTTCCTTTACATTTAGAAGATTTGCTTATCTGGTAAACCAGAAAGTAAGCTGTACTCTTACATACCAGGAGAAAGAGTCACATCCAGTCTAACACTCTTCCACTGTAGCAGGCTGGAGCCATTGTAATGCACTGCTCGCCCATTGCTGAAAAGTAATACAAGGAGAAATTAAGTAGAGCACTGAAACACACCAGGATTACAGCTCACCATCTGCTGAAGTCCAGGTAGCTGTGATACTGCCAACAGGCAACTCAACCCTCCTTATTTTGATAAGGAGAGATTCTAATTCACCATTTTAACAATGAAAATGCACAGGTTGCCTACTACAACATGGCCACAATCCTCTTCCATACAGAGTGTACAAATGTACTGAGCAAGACCATGATTTCTGATGTACATCTGCAACATACTTGTGAAAGAGACAGGTGCCCACTGGGTTTGTCCAAGCACCATCCCGTTTTTCAGCTTCTGTAGCAAATCCAAATGAAACTATTGGTCCAGTGTCATCATCTGTATCTCCGTAGGAAACTATTTCAATTTCCCAGTAGAATGATGGTGCCTAGAAATAAGAATAATTATTTTAAAAACAATTACTCATGAATCTTAGAAAACTTTCTGGTTTACCTTTCTCTTTTCATGGACTATTGAACACTAAATGACACAAACTGTTGCGCAGTTTGAGTTCTCACCTGTACTGGAACTGGTGAAGTGGCATAGATGAATGTGCCCCGAGGAAGTCCCCCACCTGCACTAGGATCAGCCAAGAAGGTCACAGCGGTGAGATGAGATGAAAACATGCATGCTCGCACTGGGGGAAACACTCTTGATGGGCTCCAAGTGATTTCTTTGGGCTACAAAGAGGAACAGAGAATTTTTTATTGTACCAATCACAGTTGAAGTCTTCTACCAAAATCCAGTAACACATTCTTTCATGAAGTGCACATTTAATACATCACATACAACCACCACAACTGCAATCACAATAAATTCCTGTTACAGAAATTCACATTAAATGGAATGTTTAAACACAAATCCAGCCAGTTTGGCTTCAAGACCACAGGGAGACCCCCTGCACCCTGTGTCTGGCTTCACTTCCAAGGAGCTGAATGCTCAGCACTGCTTCTGCGCTCACCTGCCTTCTGTCTGCTTGGAGCGGAGGAGGGGGAGGCCGAGCACAGTCACGATACAACATTCGTAGCCTTTCACATTGCATTTCTACAACAAGGAGCCTCTCCCCTTTAACAACAAACCAAACAAAGCAAATCTAGTTACTGGAGTCCAACAATGCAATCTTAATGCCAGCAAACAGAAACAAATACATCTGCATTTTAAGAGATCTGATCAAAGTCTCACCTAATCAACAAAATTAAGGACATAATCTAATGCATACAAGCAATTGTTTTCCTCATGTTTAATACATATTTGGCTAGCAAAGGCATTACTATATTGATTCAAATACAAAATTCATTTAGTGAGCAGGTTCATGACCCAGCAAAAGCAGAAAGTCAAAAGAATTTATGCCTGCTGTCAAAAAATCAGTACCCTCCTTCTTACACTGGAGAGCATACTGACACCCTCATGTTCCCACCCTGATATCCTCCACTTCAGCCACTTTTTCTCCAGTGAAAGGCTCTGACAGGGTCCTAAAACTTGCTCTTGAACTAAGACTTCTGCTGGGCCCATTGCTTATCCTTAAACAGGAAAGGAAATCAAGAGCTGAATGATCATGAATATAAGAAAGCATTGTAAATACTAGGAAAAAGGTCATAAAAAAACCCAGAAGTGATAATGTCAGGGAATACAGAGTAAATTTCACTGGAAGCAAGAAAAGTGGAGAGGATTTAGAAATGCAGTAGTAGAGAACTACTCCCAGGACTTGCATCTTCTGTGATATGCAGGATAATCATGTTCTGGCCTAACCTTTACGCCTGACGTTTAAAATGATCTAGTGTGACGATAAGCTACTTGTATGTTAACAGCTCCGCAGCTATGACAAGATATGCTGTACCATGCTAGCTATCAAACTCTAAGTAGCTGAAGGACAAAACAGGTGATTTTAAAAAGCTGTTATGTCTCCGAGTACAACAATAAAGTTTCAAGAACATGTTGGATACCTACCAGGGCTGCACTCCTGTGCTACCAAATTAAGAACTTCTACAGCAGCTGGACACTGTTGAATAAATTCTTCACAGAACGAGCTGTCTTCTAACAACTGAGCCATCACCAGGCATGCTCTTAATGGAAAAATAATAAGTTTAAAGCATTACAAAAGTGTACACGGAATTCACCTTTCCTCTGCTTCCCAGCGGTTACTTACATGAAGCATTTGCTCCATGCATTGTCAGTGTTACAGGGGGGGCTTTATTTTTGGTGCTCATTTTCACAACATTCAGACAATAAATGTACTTAAGGAAGCAAACAAGAATTGTTGCTTTGTCTCCTGCTGTTATATATCAATGCCCACAGAGGAAGAAAATACGAACCCATGCAATTTCCACCCCTGGCAGTGTTCAGGGCCAGGCTGGATGGGGCTCAGAGCAACCTGCTCTAGTGGAAGGTGTCCCTGCCTGTGGAAGGGGGCTGGAACTGGATGAGCTTTAAGGTCCCTTCCAACATAAACCAGTCTGGGATTCTATGATTCTAAGTTTTCTTGAACATTTGCATACAGTATCAAAACAGACTCACAAAACCAAAACCTGGTTCTTGCACGAAAACTCACCTAGTTCTTATTTCAGCAAGAAGCCGGACCACTGCCATTACTGGAGTTGAGCCATCTCCTGTTGCAGGAAGTGAGGTGTGAATAGATAGACTTCCCTCCTGAGGGAGCAACATGGACTGGACTGCCTGTACTACCTTCTCAGTAATGGACAGTTTATGAAGAGGCAATGCCTGATGGTGGGGGGGCACGGTAAAAAGTTAAATTCAAGTAGTTAGTTTCTAAGAAATGAGGGTGTTTTATTACCTGGAGTTAATTCTTATTTTGTACTATCACAAAGCCAGCACCAAACACCAGTCAAAAAAAAGAAAGCAAGAAAAAACAAACAACCCCCCCCAAAAAAACAACACAGTATGCAGTGGAACATCTTTAAGCACCAAGAAGATGAGCATCCATGTTACCTGAATGAGAACTCACATATTGATATTAAGAGGTAAACTTTACAAGTAGTCTTTAAGCAAAGACAAAGCAGGCTTTTTACATGCTGTAAATTAATTGTGACAAAAAAATAATTGATATTATACTTAATATGGGATTCTTAAAACTACCGTACCTCAGATCTTGGAACACAGAGCCTAGATAATGGAATAGTTAATGTGTCTGATGCTTGTGAGGTCTTTCTACTGTCTATACTGGTGGGTGGAAATTTGACCGTTGCTATACCTTCTTGTTCATTAATAGATGCCACAACTCCAATGCTTCCTGCTATTCCTTTACCTAAAACCTACAACCAAAGGAGGTCTGTGTAAGATTAAAGGCTTTACAAACAAGAAACACTTGAGTGTATAACACCACCCTCCAACTCAACACTGCGCTAGATGTTTTAGTAAACAGGAGCAACACACAATAGCAGTCTCCACAAGTGTTATTTCAACTGCTTCACAACCACAGACACCCTGCACACTGCTTCCCAAGTATGCCAGTGCAGGCAAGGCACCACCAGAAGCACCAGTTCTCCTATCAGATATAAAATGTGAATGGCACTGAATTACCTGAACTTCAGAACCTATTTTAATTGTCTCCTTAAAGCCACCCAGAGCACACAGGGCAGCTACTGCCTGCCGAGCGATTCTTTGAAGTTTAGCAAGTTTCCTTCCACTGCTACTCCCATTCTCCAAAATACTCTCTGCATATTTCCCAAGTTGTGGAATGTACATCAGAGCCCGAGACAGAACCTGAAGATAGAGGCAAAAAATAGCAGAGAATGACTTCAAAGCACAATTCCAACAAAAAACAATGCCCCAAGCCTCCAGCCCACACACAGCCTCACTATTACATTTGTTCTTGAAAAGAATAATGTAACTTAGAATATTCCATGTTCCCTGAAGTGCAAACATCACAGATCTCTATACATCATCTTCGCAAAACTCTTTGCTCAAGGATCAAGCCTACGCAACAGATTAGTTGCTACAGGTTTCAGAGGAACATAAAAGCAGAGTAGTGCCCTTTCCAGCCAACGCTTTAGACCCCCAGAGGTCATGGCAGAAAGGACTGATTAGCAAAGGTAGATTAACCACTCAGTGAAGGCAAGATAGCTCCCTAAACAAACAGCACTATTAATTACTGAAAAGACTGACAGGTGAATTAGAGAATGCCAACGTATTCTCTGAAGCCAGACAGTTTTTCACTGCTTATTCCACATCATCTACCGGAAAGGGCTGCTTTGATGCAATTATACATCCCAGTTTGAACTAAACTAGGAAGGAGTAGCCTAGGAAGTTGCTAATAATTATGTCCTCTCAACTATTCAGTGCATGCTTGGTGTATTATTTGATAGTTATCTTCTGTTTGCTTACTTTTTCAGCAGTTGTTGTCCATATCTGAGCTGCATTTGATTCTGGTGCCATCAACAAGCTATGCAGCAAAGCGATCACCTCTGCTGCCATGCTGTTTGCAACATGACCACTAATGAATGGCCTTACAGGATCCGTCCTATGCAGGATAAAAAAGTAATTAATTTCAAAACGAGGAAAAGAAGTTTCAATTGTCAAGAATTTAGAGCATAAAAAAGGGAAGATTATTTTCTGGAGCACTACAAACACTGGTATATAGACAAGCAGAATCGAGATTAATATAGAATCAAAGTGACCTACCTGGCAAGCTCAGAATTCCTCTCTCTGCAAATAGATGTTTGTGCAGTCTTCTTTTTGTCCCCAGTGGACAACCCACTCGTAGTTTCTGGACTGACAGTTTCTACAGGTGGCCCAACACTGACTATTAGACCAGACTGTGCCCACTTAGTTGCCTTTCGAAGAGCTGCAGCAGCTTCTTCTGTAATCACTTCACAACAGCCGCTCTGAAAACAAAATTGCCATATAAGACAAATACTAATGCTAGCTCTATTTGGCCATACTGTGGGATGCATTTAACTCTCTTCCCTCTGCATATGTAAAAGTACTGAAAACACATTAAAACATCCTCCTGTGCAGTAGTCACAGTCATAAGACAAATTCTTTCTGTTGCTTTTTCTCATCTAAAAAGTGATCAGAGATCAATATTGCTTCATTTCTTTAACATTGCATTCATTGCCTTTAACATTCCATTTTTAGCATAACAGTACAGTTTCTGTTCTCTGATCAAAAAAGCTACATATGAGTATCTCTGCTGCAAACACTCAGGAACGTATCTGAAAATACACATGAAAATTTAACTTAAATACTATCAGTGTGCATTAAGCATTTCAGGAAAGACAGTATAAAAAGGTTTAAAGATGACCTACAATGGCTGGAGGAAGCATTAGCCAAAATCCTTTTCCATTGTTTAGCCCTGTTATTTACATCAATAACTCCATAATGCTAATATTACATTTAAAGTTATCTTTCTGAAGAGTTCTGTAAATTATATAACATTACACAAAGGGGATATAACATCAACAAAAACCAGAATAGACCATCAATTTTTACAACGCTGAATAATTCTTTAGCTATTCCTTTCCTTACTTTGGTCATGTCTCGATCCATTTTCACCACTTTCTCCATATTGGCTCCAGTTCCCAGTCGGAATGGACGACCTTCTGAGCTACTATTGGAGTGAAAACAAAACACATCAGCTTTGTTTTCTCTGGTGGTAAAATCAGCTGAACTAAACAGTTCCATTAAATACATTATGTACATTATGTGGGGTTTTAAATTATTTGAAAACAACCCTTGCAACTGAATTGCTCAAGAGTAATAGAAATACTTTGTGTTCAAAGACAAACCCAAATACACTATAATTTACAAAAGGAATTTAACACTATTGAATGTAGAAATTTGCATAGCAATTTAACCTTTCCCCCTTAAAAAGAAGCACCATGCAATTGTTTTTGACTTAACACAAATGCCTGAGTTAACCTTTCTCCCACCAACATCCAACAGCTGTACCTTTTAGCACCATTTTTAGGGCTCAGGCTCAAAATCAACTTGGAGTGGGGGAAAATGAAACAAACAGTACCAAATACAAGAGGTGATGATGTTGGCTGTTTGACATTCAGAGATCTCAAAATCCAGGTGTGCACTAAGAATACTAAAGAAGCTGTAATAGTAAATTATTATCCGGTGTATGCATTATTAAAAGCAATGCTTTTAAAGCCATTTTGCTTTGACGGCTCTATTTGTTGGTCCTACATAGGCTACAATACAATAATAAGATACATTCAATTTTTCTAATGGAGTATTATTCAAGTAGTTCATTTTTCATGTCATTGTTTTCAGACAGATCAACATATTTTTATGTTCCTTTGGTTGTGGCTTACATGGCTTGTAAGCAAACCAAAACCAAAACGTCCCACTTCATATCCCCCTCCTCCTTTGATACGTGTGCATACTCTCCTCGTTTCAACTTTGCTACTCTCATCACTGCTAAACAGTCTTCTACAAAACAGGCAAGTCCAGGAAGCACTGGGATTTAGTCCTTCTGCCTCACCACAAATTCAGTGTAGTGGTGGGCATTTTATCCAGGTAACAGCATGCTAAGCATCAGCCCCATAAGCCATGTTTGCATTATTATTTTGCCAGTAAACACAACAAACTGGGAAGACAGTTTGCTTATGTCTACGGTGCATTTTTCTATACCTGTAGCACTAAAAAAAGAGAAATGGAAATGGCAAAATTAGTTGCTAATTCCAATCCAGCAAGTTAAGAGTACCTTAGTAATGGCTGAAGGACTTCATGGGATGACTGGTCTTCCCGTTTATGAATAAAAATAGAAAGTTTACCATCCACTGCCTCACTTTCTTCTCCAGGATCTTTATCACCTTTTATGGAATTTTTAGGGCTGGCTTTTGCCAAAGTAGTATCTGGCTCAGAGGCAGTTGGAGAAAGAACTGTCTGGCACCCTTCAGTAGAAAGGAAAAATAGAAAACCAAAAGGAATTAAAACACACAACCATGAGTTCTATCAACAAACTTTCCTGCCCTTGAAAGTAATGCTAACACACCCGAGATGAGTCTAATACATCACTGTGACACTCAGTCTGAGAATAGTTAAGAGCCAGGTGGAAAGTCACAGAAATGTCCTATCTTAACACTGACACATCATACACCTTTTTCTACTTGAGCTTTCTGTCAGTACAAAAGCTCCTCCTGCAGAAACATGACTTGCTTGGCAATTTCCCAGATTGGCATGACACCAGAAAGATGCTGGTACCTGGTACGACGTAATCCGCCAGCTTAGCCAACAGCAGAGAGGCAATCTTGGAGGCTGGGTCACTGGGATCATCCTGTTCACTGTTCAGAGAGGGTACTGAGTAACTCCAGGGAGGCAACTCCACATTTCCACAGTCCTCAACACTCATGAGAGGCAGTGCAGCACGACACAACTGGAGGATTATAAGGACCAGTTTTGGAGAAGGACGCTGATCCAAGAGAAGCGACAGAAGCTTAGACACACAGGCTGGCTGGCTCAGGATTGCTTTACCTATGTGACTCCTGAAGGGGATTAAAACCAAGACCGAGTAAGTGCCAGTTTAGAATGATTTTGAAATTTATTTTAACCTCACTACTGTCAAAAATATATATATATATATCCCCTAAAGAACCCCACCTGCTTTCATACACAATGAAAAAATACTCCAGAGGCAAAGGCTTAGTACCTTGACAGGTCATTAAGAAGGCTGAGAACATCTTGTAGTGCATCATTTCCTGCAGCTTGGTTACCACAACACTCCGTGGCTCGGGCAAGGTGGTTGGTAAGAAGGCTGGAGACTTGGCGAGCCAGACCAGAGTGAACAGCTTCTGTGGAGCCACCTTTAACAGCAGTGCAAGAATACACATTGGAATTAACAAAATGAAGGGACGTGTCTACAAATTCCTTACCCATAAACTAAAATTAGTAAATTTTCGGTCTGCTATAGCAAAACAATTTATACATAAAATGTCTTTGGTTAAAAGTAAAACCTGATACAACATCTATGTTCCATCAGCCAATAGCTACATGTCTACGAGTTTGTGTTACGGGTGAATCCTACCACAGAAGAAACCTGTCAGGGATCAGTCAGGGTCTCTGTTATGTCTAGAGAGAACCAAGTGACAGACTTGAAATTATCTGCAACATAAACACTCCCACGAGGAGGAAAAAAACCCCTAGAATTAAAAAAGCAACAAGAAGAAAATGAACTTATTTTTATATCCACTTGTGTGTTCTGAAGAACCCACACAGTACTGAAGTCATGGTGAGCAAATGGCCTATTTTAAATACATTTATACCACATCTCAGGCACTTAAACAATTCTAAAGCACACAATAAAAACCTATTTGGCAGTGTTCCTACCTTCTTCTTTTTCCCATTCAACACAGCGATTGGCTAGCACCTGGAACGCAGCCCAAGCCATGGTGGCCACCTTCTGTTTCTTGGTCTGTTTTTCATTTGAACTGGATTCTGTCTGACTGCTTAAACTACAAAGCCTGTCCATAAGTTGTACCAGGCCACTGCGTACCAAACACTTCTCTTCGCTCCTGTATGAGAAGAGAAATGTGGATTTTACTTAAGTAACTTTTCAGTCACTATACAACAGACACAATGAAAATACAGAGCCTGCTGTTAACTCAGCAATTAATCACTTCACTTGGCAGAAAGATGGTTGTCTCTCTCTTGTCCTCCCCAGATAAAATTCTGTACTGTAAGGAAATTTAACAGGATGCTCTCAAGACAATCCTCCTTATGCCCCATCCCTGGAAGTGCTCAAGGCCAGACTGGACAGGGCTTTATGAAGAAAGGAAGTATGTTACACTAGGTAATAGCTCTCCCTAAGGCAAAACCTATTAAGGATGCCTTCCTTCCCTTTCTGCAGGAAACACCTGCATACCTTGTGTAAGGTATAGTGCATAAGAGGCCAATGCTATTTGCACAAGCAATGGGGTAGCGAGCACACAGCGAGACCACTGATGTCATTGTCTCTCCAAAAGCTTCCTGGACTTGTTCCACCATCCCGCCACATGTGAGCTCTTCAATTCTGTTGGTAGTTAGATATTTGAAATGGTAAGTTTTCTAGGTTAAATAAAATGAACAAGCTTCCAAATACAGCGTAAAAGAAATAATCAGCACGTATTCAGAATTACCCAAAGAACATTCAGAAGTAAAATTCAAACCACTTAATGTTTTAATATGAAACATACGTAAACAAGATAGTAGGATAGTTTTATTTCAAACAGGACTGAAATTTGACTACAAACGAAAACACAAAGTATTTATCAGATTTAGTATCAGCTCAGCCTACCACTAATACCTAATTAACATGAGCCCAGAATGAAGTTAAGAGAGTAAGATACTTTTAGACGTATCTGTGGACACATCATCCAAGTATGAAAGGAAGTTTATCTACTACCAAACAAAAGCATTTTTTAGAAGTTTCTGCCTTTTAACCCCAAAAGCACCAAAATGGTTGTTGCAAGTTTAGCTCTACAAACTGGAGCCCTCACAGCTAGTAACTCCTTTTGTTTGTGCAAAGAAATCTGCTATCTTCTACAGAGGCTGAAACAATTCTTTTTAGAGAAATAAACTAACCTTGGTCCTCCCTGGAGCACCATGGTCACTGGGCCGACAAGATGTGTCACACCTCCCACCCGAACAGCTGCTGTCAGCAGCTCTCTCATGTGCACCAGGGCTTGCTTCCTCGTGTTCCCACGCCGCCACCTGGTCTGAGCAGCAAGCAGAAAACTGCTGCTGGACACCTACGAGATTGTGTTTGGTTTTTTGTGAATGAGACACAACAAAATACCTCCCTTCCTTGTGAAACTTTGAATTTGGAAATATAAGGATTTAGCACATTCAAAAGGACATACTGCTTGGTCAGGATTTGTTCCAATGAAAGCAAAGAGCTGCCCCAATAGGACACTGTACGTGGGTTTATCTCTGCTGTCCTCAATGGTCAGTGACTGGAGAAGAGTGAAAGAGCTACTTCTGTGGCTGGTAATGTGGCGGCGCCTATGAGAACACAGGAGAGTTACGAGGGGCAGCAGGCTCTGCTTGCAAAGACTGATGATTTTAACAACACAGGCCACATCACTGCAAAGCAGCTTGGTGGAATAAACCCTCGCATACCTTTGACTTGATCTAGTAAACTCGATATCTTCGTTACCAATCATTTCCAAGTCGGATGGTGCTGACATACTGCGAAGGAAGATGGGCTGGCGGACAGCATGAGAGATCACTTTTGTTTCAGAAGCTGATTTACAGGCTGCAATATTACACAATATGACAGAATGTCACTCCAGGTGTAGGAGTACAAACTGGTTTCAAAATCAATATGGACATGCCAGTGAAGGCTGTAACGCACAATAGGGAAAATGCAGCCTAAGCAAGAATTTGCAACTCAGTTCTGAGGACTTTCTTGTTTTCAAGTTAGATTTGATGTGACCAGGTTATGCATTTTTCTCTCAATTCAGTAGACTAAGGTTTAAATTCCACTTATTATTAACCAGACCTTAATTTACACTCATTATGGCAATCAGAAAAATGAAGACTCAACCTCATTTACTGTAAAAGAATTCATTTAATTTGATAAATTAAAAAAAAAAAAAGAGAAAAGAAATTTTAGTGAAAGAGGGAAGTAAGAGAAAAGGAAGAACTGATCTCTTTAGAAAAAAAGTGAAAAAGAAAGTACAATGTTGGCCATGAGATCTATACCTGGAGTCTCTGCAGGGGTACCAGATATACTTCTTGTGATCCCAGACTGTGCTGCAATAGTGACATGCAATAACAGCTCTGCTCTGTTCATCAGGCTCTTCACTAGTGTTTTGGTTTTTGCTAGGGGATGAGAGGTCTTCTGTATCAGCGAATTCACCTCTTGAAAAAACTTCTCCCTAAGATTATGAAACAAAAATAGAAGAAGCAAACTCAATTATGATTTAATGCCTTCTGTAATAAAGTGTTACCATGAGGTTATTTTACAGACAACATACAGCATCAACCTGTTCTATGCCAATAAAGTAGAAAGCAGAAAAAATGAAATAAATGATTTGTTAGTAAGTACCTGTAGTAGCTGTAGGTACTAATATTAATATATTTAACACAAATATTCCACAGCTGCTCTTTTAAGTACCTTTCCTAAATGCTCCACTCCACAGCCAGCTACCAACCTTAATGCCAGGACCACATTCTCCAGATCGCTTCCATCAAAAGAAACTTCTTTCATTGAACACAGAAGTTCTAGTTCTTTCATCTTGCTCTAAACAAAGTGAAGGAAAAGGATGAACATGTATTGGGTGACCAGCGTGAAGCAGGAGCACACACACAGCAGCCACAATGCCTACCTCATTGAAATGATAATCATAAAAGAATGGGACATTGTTCTCCAGCTTCCCATGCATGGCATCATCTACCTCATTCTGCCATTTCTGCTCCAGCTCAGCCACACTCTAAGAAAGGGATAAAAATACTACTTATTGCAGTTGGTCACCTTAAGGAGCAGAAGAACTTTTACAAGGAGAAATCTGAGTACATTTTGTATTTCTATGTTTCTAAGATGCTGTTAATAACACCTTTATTCTCAAAAAATGCCTTCTTGGTTTATGTATTTTTATTTTTACCTGCAATTGTCTCTCCATGGCATTTAGCTTCTTAAAGGTCTCTCCCATAATTTTACAAAGTAAATCATATTCTTCAGCATGTTCCTCCTGATACTGGAAATTTATCAGGGACTGGAGTGCATCAACCAAATTCAAATGCTTAATCACACATGAAACTACCATCTCCTCCATTACTTCCGGCTGAATCACATCCCTAGGGTTATAGGTAAAGCCAGACTAATTAAGCAAGAATAATGGACAAACTTTGACAATTCATATTTACAATTCAGTAGATGCTGATTTACAAACAAGTATTTACAGAATATTAAACTCATACCATCATACACACCAGCCATGCCAAATCCTCATTTTGCTTCTTTAGCTCACTTGCTTTGGCACTGAACATTAAAACAATTAAAAGTCAAGTTAAAGCAAAACAATGACTACTTACTTTATACTAGGCCTAAATTGAGGCCGAGCACGTCCAGAAATTTCCCTGAGTTTTATCATGATTCCTGGAGGCAGCCTAATTCTAGGCAGATCAAAATAGTGTCCAACGGGAGGCACTAGAACATCAGAAGGGTATGTAAATTCTCTATCTTCATCTATAGTGAGAGGCAGTGGAGAAGGACTGGGTGTAAGGGCTGGAGATATGACACCATTGGCTTCCACCTGCCACTGGCACCTGGAAGAAGAAATAAGAACATATGAAAAGGACTTTTTTTTTCCCTCCTAACTCTCCCCCCCATTCAGAAAGAGACATTACAAGGACAGATTACACATTAACATATTAAATCTGGCTTGTACCAAGCATAGCCCAATCCTCCTCTATTTGCTTGAAAGAAAACCTCTCTTTTAGAGAGTATTCCCTTTGTTTTAGGCAACACAGAACTGCTGAACAAACTGCAGGAAAAATATCACAACACAAGACTCGAGTACAAGTACAGAAGTCTCCTTCCCTCAGGAAATAAACCACACTGGAACTCTGATCAAAGTTACTATCATTTTACCTTTGTAACAGTTTAGATCTTAAGAGCTCTTGACAGGTTTCTTCATCTTTGGTAATTTCTGGTCCATTGTATAGTATTCGCAGCATAGAACAAGCTAACACAGAAAGGCCAAGTGCCAGGTCAACTAGGAAAGGCAACCCTCCTGACACGTCCTCTGAAGACTCCTGTAGTAGGAATAGTGATAAGTTGCACTCAATCAACCATGGAGTCCTTCGCCAATATATTCAAGATTAGGTGATTTTATATATAGAGATAAACATATATAAGATTATATGTACATATACATCTAACTTCTATATATCAATCATACATCTCTTACACAGAGGTATAATTTAAAAATGCTTAACAATTAAAAGCAATGTATAAGAACCATCCATTATTTTCCCAAACCAAGAGAAAAGGAAAAGGTAAAGTCATTTTTGGTTCAGTCATTCTTTGGCCTGCAGGTCTGTCATCTCACAGGCCCATTCCTAGCTTCCTGGTAGAACGATCTGTTTCGTTTCATTGATCCCAGCATCTCTCCCCTCTGTTCTTTATAGGCTGAAATCATTATTCTCTTTAAATCCCTGATTTCCAAGTTGTTACAAGATACCCATCCAAAGAAATCCTGCTCTACAAGAAGCAGACGATACACAGTGACTTCACCCAAGTCCAGTGTCAATGACAAGAGATAGATAAGTCGTATTTGGTAATTACTATCTTCATAAAACCCTAAGCCATGCCACAGCCTAAAACTTAGATCCTTTACATTGTAAAAAGATGATTTGTCTTACTGCCAAAATAAGTAATAAGAAACAAGTAACTTCCAACTTTGAAGCTTATTTCTATTTGATCTGGAGTGTGTTACAGACAGAAGACAAACCAGGCTGAGCCTTTCCCGTGGAATCTGTTGTGTTTGAGTACCTGTGCTCGAACAGTGCAAGCAAAGCCCCACATGGCTTTGTCTGGAGTGTTGTGCTCACGACCACTCCGCATCTCAAAGGAGAAGGTGACTGTATCTCCTTCAACCTTCAAATGTTGATGGGGAGGAAGGAAAGAAAAAAGAAGAAGAGACATTTAAGAACTGAGGCAAACAAACAGGTTTTTCATTAAAATGGCTTATTTTATGCATTAATGCTTTTAATGACACTTAGGTAAGTATTATTTTTATCTCCAATTAAGTACTCTGATCTAAAATTCTTCCCTTTTTTTAAGGCTATCTTTTAGTGGACAATTTGATTTTAATTTTGCTGCTGGCTAACTACAGTAAAACAATAATAACCACTGCACTTGTAGAATTTATCAGCCTGCATTACTTGGCTTTGATTTTCATCAGAACACTTTGATTGTCTGTGTGCAAGAACTCATGCTATAACCAACAGTTCTCTTCCTGAGGGCAGACAGACAAGATCTTCAAGGAGAACAACATCAACACATTAATAGAAAAGTTTGCTAAAAGGCCATTATAAAAGTCTATGTCTGAAAAACAAATGAAATGCCATTCATTGTGAACAACTATGGGGTGGCTGGAAATTGCTTTCCACTTTATTATTTTTTCTTTTTGAAATGATTTTTCATTATATATTTAAGCCCAGTTTTAGTGTGGGGACAATGCAGCAGCAACACAAACATGTAAGGAAATACATGATGCTACATACAGAGGGAACACACAGCAAAACTACTGAAATAGTGAAGTTTCAAGAAGCTTAAGGGATTTTTCTGTCTTAACTGCCAAAAGCATCCAATGTCGTTTTAAAAACCAAAATGCTACATTTACTACTTGTTATGTGGGTTACTGTTAAAAAAAATTCAGTTATACCCACAGACGTTAAGAATATATGCACAACCTGAGACTATGCAAGAATTTCTCTTAGGAAGATAAATGAATGAGAACAGTAGTGCCATAAGAGACCCCAGGACTGAAACATACCAATAACGAATTCCAGGAAGACGTAACAAAACAAGATAAGTTCAAAGAGAAGCATCACACATAACACAGAGCTGAGTTTAAAGTTCTTCCCCAAGGACATAACAGCCCACTTAGGAAGTGATCTCAGGACGGGTAACCATACACTTAAAGGTTGGACTTCACTGTTTTAAGGGCTAAGAAGGACTCAACAGGGTTTCCAAAGGGGAATTTTCTACGTGAAATATTGGTGGATTATAATACTGTACCTTTACTAAGTCTTTCGGCCAACCAGTTCCTAAGACACTACGGCTGCCATATCCCAGTGTATTGCCTCCATACTCAGCAACCTTCCTACTGTTTGTGTTAGGACCAGCATAGATCACCAACTTCAAAACATAAAATACACTGTTAGACTGTAAGAGAAAAACAAGAAAATCTAATAATAATAATAATACTTAGCACTTCCACCGCGCTTTAGATTCTCAAAGCGCTTTATCAACATTAACAAATCCTCACAACAGCTCTGTGAGGAGAGTAGGCAAGTATTATTATCCCCATTTTACAGATGGGGAAACTGAGGCAGAGAGGAAATTAAGTGACTTGCCCCCGAGGTCACACAGCAAATCAGCAGTGGGATGGGAGCACAAACAGGGAGATATCCCAACTTCCATTCCTCATGCTGAGCTAAAGAGAGCAAACATACCACCTGTCTCCTAATAAACAGATTGATACTGCCCCCAATCAAAGTTCGTATTTTACTAGATTAATGGTTGGACTCCATGACCTTAGAGGTCTTTTCCAACCTAAACAGTTCAATGATTCAGTGGGAACATGATGAGGCCAAAGTTTTCCGGAGGAGTTTAATATTAACGCCACCCATTACTGGTTAAAGACATTTATAACTAACTAATGGACATATCACAGGACTTGTTCTATGTTAGAGAATATATGGTAAGAATTAGTAAGCAGCACAAGTAGCTCTCTAATTATACAAGGTAAGTGCTAGTTGTTGATTTCTTGGAATTGAAAACACTCTTTCATATTAATCCATGTAAAAAAGGCATATATCATCAGGGGAAAAAAACAACCTTTCTAGTTCTGCCCAGTTTAAACAATCTGTGCTGATAGACACTGGAGGCAGCTAGATTAAAATCTTGGAAATAAAGAAGATTGAACAGCAGCAAAAAATGAGCAGGAAGTCAAACTGTGACATTCTGAGCCATCATGAAATGAACTTAAAAAATAATGAAGTTTGGTATGAATTTCTGACGGGGAGAAAATCAAACCAACTCCCCTCCAGAGCCTCTGGAGCCTACTACATTTCTCCTATTCTGTAACTACCACTACTTCTGACATCTTTTGAGGCAATTTCCTAATTGCAGAGCCTAACCCTTAACAAAAGTTCCTCATAATTGATAGCTCTTAAACACTGAAACAATCACTGAATGTTATGTTCTGAAACATATACAAAAGAAGAATTAAATATATAATTTTTTTGATTGTTTCTTCAAGAATGATAGAAATTAAACACAAACCATTTACCTTCATCTTCCTGGCTTTTCAAGTCAACAACTCTTTTTACATTTTCTATCATTTAGCTAAGTCTAATCTTAAGATGAAACTCAAGTTATTCACACTTATGCCATGCAAGAAATAACCTCTGTGCATCTGTACTTTACAGCCAGGCAAGTTGACTGTGACATTATAGTACACTAATAAGCTCCTATTAATAAAAATCTCCTGCATTATCCTGGGAATCATGAAAGACAAGGGGAAGAAAAGACAAAACTGGGAAGTGCTGCTGCTGAAAATACATACAAAAGAAAGAATTTTGGAACTGGCCCTTGCTTACCTTATCATAATCATATTGTGAAGAACATCTGTTGTCAAATCTAAGATATAAACAGCGGGCTCCTGGGATATGGACAGTTTCTTTAAATTTATAGTTATCCCTGACGGGATGAACTGTTTCTACAGTCTTCCCAGCAGCCCAGGGAGCTGGGATCTTCAAACCCGTCAGAAAACCGGGCTCTTCTTTCTCTTCCAGCATTCTGAAATCAGAGTAAACAATTAGTCCTACAATTCAGCACACAGATTTCTACGATATATCCAGATATCATACGATAAAGTACTTACAAATCACTTCTCAGTATTGAGACACAGTGACACAAAGTATTGACTCTTCATTTTAGGCATAACTATATTGAGAGAATGTGCAGAACTTGAAAAGTATGAACTAAGTACATTAGAAATACCTATGCCATGCCCTAACCTGTATGATCTGAACTTTTCCCTATGCTTTCCAATTTTCAAATTATGGTAAGCAATCTAAGTAGTATCATGGAAAAATAAATAGTATTATATATTATATATGGATTTTAACATGATTGGTAGCATAAAAAAACCCTTCCCTCCTGGAACAGCACTCAAAACTGATTACCCTGTCATAAAACAACATGTTTCACTGAAGCTTACGATTTGGAGGAGGACTGAAAATAAATTCAAGTTTTCAAACTATTTCAGACTGTTGTCAGACAGTTTATGGCACATTATCATAAGTTGTTTAATGTTACAAATTCTGCAGCACTGCAAATAGCAATGATAAGCATTTTTATTTCATTTAGCTGCATGTTTCTCTTTCTAAGCAGAAGCTGTGTCTCAGCTCAAAGTGATATAAGACCTAAATGCAAGACTTAAATTGTCTTCTCTATGTAAATGAAACCATTTAATATGTTTCCAATGGTTTTAATACTGTATCTCATGCTGCCAGAGCAATTTGCATTTTCTCCTGATGATCTTCCTTAGCCTAATTTATTGTAAGAGGAACATTTAGAATTAATTTCTAATGCTTTAGGGGAAGGGAAAAAACCAAAACAAACCATACCCTGTGCAAACAACCCAAAGACAACATTAACGTAATTCTATATGCAAAAAAATTTATAATTTCCTTTTGTAAAGGCTTATATATCTTTAAGACAGCCTTACAAACCACTACAGCTTTGCCTTTAATAAAACAAGGAAAAATATAGGAGACCAAGGCTGCTGCTGCTTTGAGATTTATCTGTCAGCAATGGTAAAATGAAGAGCTAAGACATTTAAGCCCACGAAAGGATCCAAATGCAAATGAAATCACCTCTCATCAGGCAAGAGCTTCCCTTTCTGTTCTGATGCACCACTGGGAGAACAGTTCAGTTCTGAGAAAACCGGAGACTGAGTTTTAAGCAGCAGTGCAGTCTGTGGCACAAAATATAGTGTTAAGAACGTGAAAACAGTAAGTAATTTTAACATCTTGTTGTTGAACTATATTAACAATCACACTATATGCTGTTATTGACAATGAATCATTACTTAGTAGCTGTTGTAACAATTCAAATTGAACATTCAGCATTATCAGCTTTTGCAGCTGTTAAAGCAATTCTTACACTGCGATCTGCGGGAAGTTGAACAAGACCTCCAGCATTTCAGAACGTGCATGTCACATCCATTTTTCCTTTGTAGAGAACAGCTGACACAAAACCCATACCTGACTTGTGTAAAGAACCAGCTGAACCAGCTGAGGCATCAAGGCATCAGCCATAGTCAGAGTCTGCAAATTCGGATGCATCAGGGATGTCAGTAGGACAGGAAGCAGATGCCCAAGCATAGTAGCCTTTGTAATTTGCTCCAGGCCTTTTAATCTGTCAGGAGAATCAAAGTTTGCATAGTAACAACTACTTTCATAGAGCATCGCTACTATTTTTAGTAGTCTGTTTAATCTTGCAATAGGCTGTGTTAAGTAGGCAATTCAAAATTCAGCAGAGATTTGCATTCATAAAACAACAAAAAAACCCTTTACAGCTTGAAAACATCACAATTTCTCCAAAGTGAAACCTAGTCTTTGCTGTCAACTCTTACAAACAAGTAAGACCAGAAGACAATAAAAACCAAGAGTTTACTAATTAGAAAACAGTGAGCTCCCATGGGCATGCGATGAAAGTCCACATCAAACACAACTGTATTTGCTCAGTATGTGCATCAGGCTCCCAGCAGACGCAGCTCAAAGTACGTTAAAAGAACCTGTATCTACAAAAATATATTTGAGCATGAAACTCATCTGAAAGTATCTCAAAGGAATCGTGCACTGTCAATAAATAAAACTTACCTTGCAGGCACTGAAAAGCTTAGAAACTGAAACAACTGGGGGGGGGGGGGGTGTTTGTTTAATAAGGGGAAAAGGCTCACTGGTTTTGTTTACATCACATTCCCATATATTTTAAGTGGAGGGGAGACAGGGAAGGGCAAAGTGACTCTATCTGTTGAAATATGCAGGATATCACAACATCCAACTTGTAATGGATAAAATGACTTCACTACCGTTTGTTTCCAGTTGCTTTACTCATAAATAACATTCTAACTAAAACCTTTGCAATCTGAAGTCTCTATAGATTATTAAGCTATTAGTACTGACATACTTGTCTTACCTCTGCTCTCTGTCCGAAATGTCACTATTTATTAGTGCTGTAGTGACTTGTTGCAGCATTTCTAAGACTTCATCGCATCCTGTCAGAATTTGTGTAGCAAGAGACAAAATGCTGGTCTTTAGCTCCTAGGTACAAAAAGAATAAAAAGATACTTAAATTCTTAGAGAATATAAAAAAAGGGCAACAGAACAAAACGATGGAATTCCAAATGAGAATAATGATAATGTGACCTGGCAGGCCTGCAGCAGGAGATTCATCCAAGACTTAAATTTGATTAATGCTAAGACCCAAAGTGCTGGGAGAAACTAGGTGCATGTTTTACAGGATGCACATCCAGTTTCTAGAGGGAAGGAATCCCCAAGTCCAGCACAGGAGAGCAAGCTGTTAGCCAGCCAAGGTACAGCACTGGTGACACAATGTCCTAGCAGGTATGAGGATCACTGTAGAGAGAGAAACTGAACAATGAAAACATGGGTGAATAGTGTGACAAGAAAAGTACTACAATATTTAGCATTTACTCAATGAGCCTGAACAAATAACTTCCAACTACAGCAAATTACAAGCACACAAAGTCTCAGAGCAGCAGACAAAACCAGCTTAACAAGACCAGAAATTCAGAAGTCAGTGCCATTAGAGATGAACTGTTACTGTTGCAAATACTACTACCACACAAGCTGCATCCTAAGACTGAACTGGCTTCTATGAGCTCATTCCAGACTATGCCAGCAGTATCATGAAATGACACCATTTTAATAAACATACCAACAAAACAGCCACTGTCTGCAAACCCTGTCCTCAGTTTCCCTGCTCAAACATTACTGCCTCTATTTCAGACAACAGATGTAGTAGGTTGTTCTACATAAGCTTTGTAAGTTAAAACTGAAAAAAAGCAGAAGCCAGAAAGGCAAACAGGAAAACCTTTCCTATTCATGTCTGAAAAGTGCCCGCTCAAGTGATTTGGAGCAGAAGAAGTGGGGAGTAATGTCTCCAAAAGGATTCCTGGCACACAGACTTTTTACCAATACATATTAATTAAAATACATTTCAAACTTCACCATATGTATATTTAGGAAATGCTGGCCCTTACTAACAACATAGAACCCAAGCTGGAATCCTGAACACAGAACAATTGCAGACTTGAGCTGGAGAACAGGAAAAAGCTATCTACAATAACTATATCAAAAGGAAAAGAACTAACAAAACAACGCAAGTAGAATGCACAGCAGAAACAAGAGGTGTCACAGGAACACTGACTGGAGAGAGCCATGCTAGGATAAAACTTGGTGTTTACCTGTACCTTCAATGTCTCTCCCTGCAAGGAGCTGTCACTGTCATCATTTTCATCAGGTTTAATCAGAATAGTGTTACTGAGGAGGTGGTTCTGTACAGCCATCAGATACCGCAAACATGAAGATGCAGCCTTTAACATAAATAAGTAGAACTTTACATTATCTAAACCACTTAACCTTGGTTCAGGCAATCCTTGCACTTTGAAATGTGAAAGAGGAAAAAAGGGAGAAGACAAGCAAAAGCAGAATAATTTCCCTTGAACAGAACTGGCTTTGCTGATTTAATGTAAGCTTAATACATATTTAAGAGAAGAAAATGTCTGCAAAACACTGCATTTTGTGAAATAACTTGCAAAACACAAAGAAGCAGTACAATTTTATTCAACTATGTAACATTATAGCAATATTCAAGTACTGTAACATTCATTAATTCTTAAAGGGTAACGCATCCATAGAACTAAATTTAATTCACATTCCTCAAGGCAATGGTTCCATGCTACTACTCCTCTTCCATCCCCCTGCATCCCTCCCTCCTCAGTGCTGGGATGCAAGCTCATCTGCCTTTGCCCTCAGCCAGCTCAGCGAGCCAATCCTGCTCAAAGCATCTCTGCATACTTTGACCATTCAATAATGTCAACTTTTAGTCTGTAAATGCTAATCCTTTCTGCTTGTTTAAATCATTATACACAGCTGCAGAAAGAGTTTGGGTTTTAAGTTGCTGCAATGCTTTGAAGACTGAGATACACAGATTTCTTTTAAATTCAAACAGCTACCAGAGCAACTGGAAAATACATCCACATACAAACCTGGTTTAGCATTGCTGTACAATTTGCTTTGCTTTAAGAAATTCTTTCTTCCTTCCCTGCACAGCATTAACAAAAGAATCTTTTCCTGTATTTGTTAAGACATGCAAGTATAGAAGCTTTACCTCTATGCACTCAGTGAAGATGACAGATTTATGGAGGAAAAGAAGCCAAAGGCACATATACTTTGATCAAAATACATTTTACTTACAGGCACAGTTGAAAGAAGCTTTTGAAAATCATCTTTAGATACAGTTTGGCACTTGGTGATTAAGACACAAGATTCACGGACAACAATCTTGAGAATGTAGTGCAAAAGTTCATCATTTAGTCTTCAAAAAATGCAAGAAAGATGTAAAACGTTAACAGTCTAATTACAGTGTGTTTTGATTAGCTCATCTCAAAAGTCTCTGCAAGCTGCACCACTAATCATAAGCAACCAAAACAAATACCTGCTCAACTTGAGATTCAGACACAAAGAAAACCAAGTCTGAGATGTTAAACAACAATCACTGCAAGTGATTTCCTGCACTGTGCTGATACAAATCAATGGCTTCTAATGACACCTAAAAAAAACACTCCTCCCAGCTCGAGCAGGTACTTGAGACTGACAGTTTTATTGCTGAAAAGTCACCTAATGTAGTGATACGGTGTCATCATATCACACAAATTATTATTGACATTTACTGTATACATGGTAAGTAGCAGAGAATCCAACCCTGTGTACGGAAGTCTCCAAAGTTTCCCCTAAAATTAGTCCCACCTCTCTCTCTCCTTTGTCCTAATGAAACTCTACCCATTTCACACACAAGGACAGGACTTCAGGGCACAATGCCAGCAAAATAACAAGCAATTTCAGCAGAATTTTATGCAAGACTACCTAAAGCAAGTAACAGAAATATTATAGATGGGGAGAAAGGGGAACATATTGTTGCATTTTACCTATAGTGATCATCATCTTCACTTCCAAATCTGTTGTTCTGAAGCTGTTCAGCTAAATTAGTCAGGATAACATCACGGAGTTGAGAGAGACCACTATTTCTCTCTCCTAAAATGGAATGCAAAAACTTTGGCAAAACAGCATTTTACAGAAATAATTTCTTCTTATTTCCCCACATATCTTGCTTAATATATGTTACTTCTCAGAAACTATGATATTTACAGCATAACCCAATTCCCTGTTGATATCATGGCCTGTTGAGACTTACTCTGATGGACGCACACTGTTCTATGAAGTAACATATTACTGTGCATCAGCTGCTTCTAAGCCCAGACCCCCAGTTCATGGTGAATGAAGTAGAGCATTACTCTTTCACTAAGGACTAAAATTAACTCTGGTTGCTGTGTAACTGCCATGAGTAACACTAACGGTAGATATTCTAAAATACAACCTGGACAGGAAGCATCACTAATAGTGACAGAAGAGAACTTAAATCCTTTTCCGTTTCAAACAGCTGCCCGATTGAGACCAACTTCCCTCTTCTAAACCTCATCTACATTTGCTCATGCTTCCATTCCGAAGGAGCTTCAGAACTGGAAGCATTCTGTAATTTCCTAGAAGTATTTTCACTTTCTGGTTTCAATTACAAAAAAGCCACCCACACTTTCACATGTCAAGAAGACATTCTCACCTTCAGTTAAGACTAATTTCAATAAATTATTGATTTCTGCTTCTCCAGGATACAGGATATTTAAACCAGAGCTAAAGAAAAAATAAAACCATGGATTACTTAATGTATTTAAAAGCAAACAAAATCATTTCAATGGACACATGAAAAATGGCCTTAGTATCAGATGTAACATTAAGAACAACCATGTAACAGCTTCTTCCAACTTAGAAAGGCATCCTCCCTGTTTTAGCATTTATATTAGTCATAAAATAAGCAGCTGCTTTCTCCAGAAATCAGCTCTGATCAGCTATATTTTATTGTTGCGCTGCCAAAGCTTCTCCCAGAGCTATTTGCTCTCCCCTGAGAAACTCCACATTAATCACTGATATATATGACAGCACAATCATTTTTTCTAGAAACGGACAGATGTAAGAAGAAATGGATGATGGTTTAAGAGCACACCTCAATTCTGGTGATGAGGGATGGCTTATCTGTGGCAAGAACAATGGAAAATGCAAAAGATGGTAAGCAAGAAGTCATTACTGTTGCAGTTTTATACTTACTTCAGAATGGCTCCTTACAGAAGTCACAGATAAGCAGAAGAGGCTAGAACTAGTGTTTTAGATACAATACAGCTATGCATAAATACTCCTTGTGGAGATATTTTTCTGCTTTAACTTATGATGAACTTTGTCCTTTATACATAGAATCTTAGGATCATAGAATAGTTACGGATGGAAAAGACCTCAAGACCATCCAGTTCCAACCCCTCTGCCACGGGCAGGGACACCTCCCACTAAACCACGCCACCCAAGGCTCTGTTCAACCCAGCCTTGAACACCGCCAGTGATGAAGCATTCACAACTTCCCTGGGCAACCCATTCCATGAATTACCACATCAAGATAGGAGAACACAGTAACTTAAAAGGAATACTTCATGACTGTCTGGAGTGTTGAAACTATTATGCAGACTTTCTCTTCTGCCCTTTTCCCCCTTTCTTTTTGAATATCACTTCCATAGAAAGAAAACTGGTATGTTTTTCAGCTTCACACTGAGAACAGAGGTTACTGCAGCTTCCCTTCCTCTGGCTCATGCTGACAAACTTGCGATACAAACATTAGGAAGTTATTATACATTGCAACCTAAGTTTGGGGTTTCTGTTGGTATCAGAATATTTGAGTGAGAAAACAGGAGGAAGGAGATATTACCTAATCCCCACCTTTGATTTTCGTAGAAGCAATTGGAGGACATAGAGTTAAACATGGGAAAATGCAGCAGCTGTCCACAGAGTTGACAAGATACTTGTTTCCATGTCAAAAAGCAAAACTCTGACAATGCCAGTTAATCATACTAAAGATATGCCATTTTTCTTCACTCAGAGTTGCACAAAGCCACTGAAATTTGGAATGTCGTGATTCATACACAAAAAAATGCAGGTTGATCTTCAGAAGATTTTGTTCTCAACCTTTGGAGCACTTCCCACTTGACAGCACATTATATTTGTACTTAGGACATTTGAGACAGCATTCCCTATCCTTGAGATTTGCATTATCGCATTTTCGTGATACACAATCACACTTTTTGCTCGCTTCCCTGTACTTAGTCATGCTGCTGTTTTGACAAGCCAGAGAAAGGAAACTACACAGCATCAGGTTCAAGAGATGTAGTTGCTAATATGATGTGGAGCTGAAGCAACCAGTCTGTTTAAGTGTTTGACGACCTGGTGTACCAGCCCAGACACAGAATGCCCACCCTTCTGCCTAAACAGATTCCTGTTTTCTAAAGACAGACCTGAATTTGAAAAGGCATTCTTGTGTTTTCCCCTGGGCCTTCAATCTTACAGCATTCCTCAAGTATTATTTATTCATTCTGCCTCCTCTTACATTCCCTTTTGTTTAGGAGAATTTTAGTACTGTCACTTGAAACACAGTACAGCAGCTCACAACATTAGCTTCGCCTATTTGTGACCACCAATACAGTATGTCAGCTATCTATGGAAGTCATTCTTAGCCATCACTTTGCTTCAATTAAATTATTATACCAAACATTAAAAAAATCCCTGAAGAAAGCCAATGAAAAACAAGAAGTGAGAAGAATGGAAAGTAATTATTACCTGTTATTTCACTGTCAGCATGACAAACAGATTTTATTTCCCTTCTTATGCAGATAAAAATCATAACAATTTTATCACACTATGTCAACCTTCACTTCATCGTATTAAACTGCTGAATACAATTTGAATATTCATTGTTCCAACATTTTCAAGTAATCTCAAATCTGAGTTAAATTTAATAAAACAGGTATTTACCTAATAGCTAGACAAACCTCCTTCTGGATTTCAGAGCAAATCTGATCCCTTGGTGCCATCAGTAACTGCCAGAGCAAGAGGCCAGACCTTCTAACAATATCTCTGTTTCTTTCAGTTTGTGGGCTGAAGAAAAATTTAAAAACCACCTAAGGAAGATTAAACACAACAATATTAAAACCTTAAACACTGCTCATATGACTTCCTTTTCTGTCTAAGTCCCTAGAAATCAGTCAGAAACTGATGATGGGTGTATAAGATACTGCAAAGCCACTGCTAAGTCAATCTCCATTCAACTGAATGCAATGAAGAAACAAAGAAACCCTAACAAAATCAAGTGTCTGCCTGTATTCTAAACAACTTCTTTTTCTCCCCCAACTGTTGTGAAGTACATTTAAAGTGCCTTTGTACCTGAAATACAACAAGGATGCAGCGTATTATACAGGTATCTCCATTGACCATAGCTTTTTCCATAATGTCACAAATGCTGCTGAGGTGATGTGCTTCTATTGGGTGTTGCTTGCCCAAAAAATTTGTAATGGGAAGATTGTTGCTGGCTGCGAGCAGGTTGAGTTGGTGGATACACATGGCACCAACATGGTGCAGTAACTGGTTAATAACCTCATTTGTGCTTGTTGCATCCCCTAGAAGAAGAAAAGCAGTTTAAATGCTGCCTACACACACAGACTATAGCATTAGTATTTGCTTCTACAACGCAATATACCATCATCATCATCTCTAACTTCAGGACACATGTTCACAAGGCAAACAAAGGAATTGTCCACTTTTTTAATGTGCTAAAGGCAGCAAGAATGTGGAAACTTCCAAACACAACTTGCTTTTGGCTTTTTCCTTTCTTAAAGCAAAGATAAATCATGACCAATATTTCTAAACACTTTCAGAGCATTCAACAGTAAGTTTCAGAAGGCACTTTCTGTATATTTATTCGATGATAATGGCACATTTCAATTCCACTTCATATAAAGCGCTGACCTGTAGGATTACTCACCTTTGGGTTCTGTAATGACATGACTCACACCCAGCCTCTGACAGACACAGTGGAATGCCTGGTTCCCAGGGTTACACCACTGATCAATGTAGTCATTGGAGCATGTCCATATCATGTTATTCATAGTATCATAACAGGCACCTGAGAAAGGGAAAATATTCTGCATGTCAAATTTTAGAACTTTTGGTAGAAAACCAAACTAAAGTATTTTCATAGCAGGGAGAAAGCCAAAATACTTGCTTTAGAAGTTGCTGTCATGACAGCAATTTAGTAACAGTGCTTTGGAATGAAAAATGTAAGATTCCTTAACAAAGGAATGAAGCAAATGCCCATTCCTTTTGATGTTTTGAGTGTGTAACAGCATCTGCTTCAGGTAAATACTCCAGTGCTCGTTATAAGTACATAACATATACTATGCCTCCACCACTGATCACACACAGCCACAGGGCACAAAACTAAAGGTAGATGAGTCTGGCATCAGATACCAATAACTTCTAGAAAAACAGAGAAGAAAGTTTAACATTTATTTACTACACTGACATTTAAGCACCTCTGAACTTGTTTTAAAGGCCTTGTGGCAAAAAAACGCCAGCTTTAATAAAACTGACAGTTTGCACTATCCACCTGTCAATAAAGTTTTATGCTTAGAGACTCATCTCTGGAAAAGTTCAAAGCCTACAAGTCCAAAACAGTAGATGGAAAGGGTTGAGTGGATTAGAGACAGGACTGATCCATGATAGAGGCCATGTACCATACTTTAAAAGTTCAAAACTAACCTATTCCTCCAAGTTTCAAATGACTGAGGTAGATCTCCAGTAACAGCAGCTAACAGGTTAACATACAGTTATACCTATCCATACCTACAATTTAGAATTTTATAACTATTTATCTCATGACAAACATCTTTCCAGCCAAGATGCATTTATATATTTTCAAATATAGAGAGAAGATACCCGGAACTTTGTAGCACCTGACAACATAAGCAGGATATTAAAAAAATAAATCAGACTTCTTTCAAGACTCTTTTCTGCTGCAGAAAACACTTTTCTTGAGCTTGCTTGCAGCTGAAGCTGCAGAAGCAAGATACTGGAAATTCCTTCAGGGAATTCTGAGGTCTCAAAATGTTGCGTTTACAAAACTTCACCACAGACATGCAACCCCACCACCTGCAAAGCTGCTTACTGCTCAGTAAACCCCACAATTTACAGTCTAAGGGCTGGATATGTCTAGTTCTGAAATATTCTTAGAAAAGAGATCTACTTCTTACCAAGCCCTGGAACTAGAGCACCACGTCCAAGTGAACTTCCCGCAGCATCAATGAGATCCGCTCTGCTTGTGAATTGCCCATCCGAAATGTTGAACACCAAGCTGGAGGCGAGAACTACATGGAACAGAGTCTCCAATCAATTCCTGAGAAGTTTATTGTATTTCAGAAAGGCAAGGACTCAAAATCTGCCACAGATGGGTCCCACTTACTTTTTAAGGATGACAGAGCACTTGTTCCCCCAAAAAGAGAGCGTGTTGCTGAACTGCCAGATCCACCTGGGGGTGGGACCAGCATCACCAAGTACGTCCCACATGTGTATATTGGAGTCTTCCTTAACATCTTCAGCGGCAGCCCACAGCTAGTGTTTGCAGCTGAAACAGTCAACAGAACAATGTAGTATTTCTTTACAACATTAGAAAAATCACAATTACAGGCAGCAAACAAGGCAGTTTCTATTTAGGGCTTCAAATAAATCAACATGGAAACTCACTTAAGCTGAATTTTGCAGCATTTAGAAGTTGCTTTAAGAGGTTGTATATAGGGGTGGCCTCAATCCCACACATTCAGCATCAATCCCCAGAAAGATACAAACAGTTTGCCAGGTTATTTAAAAAGAGAACAACTTAAACATTTAAAAAGACGGCAAGTTCTTGCTTCCAAACCTGGAAAACTCAGAACCTAAGTTTCAGTACAAACAAAACTGTTTTCAGAATTCTATGATGATAAACATATTGAAAGCAGCAACTTAGAGCCAAATAATCTTTTAAGATAGATTGTTTGAGATTCACTACGCATTTACTATTTTAAGTTCTCCTGCTCCACATGAAACATATACAGTCATAATGATCTAGCTCCTATGACAGCCCATCAACACTTCTGAGCACTGACTAAAGAATTAGCCAAGAATAACCACTTACTCTTCTTCTTCTGTAGCACTCTAGTTGTTATGTGGCAAAACACAGCCTTTAAAATAGATCTTAAAGCTAATTCTTTGCCAGTTTCCCCTGTAAGCATATCTATTTCCTGTAAAATTTATTTCTATGGAAATACCTTTAGTTGTTTGAAATTGAAAGCAAACTCATACATATGAATAAAAAAGCAAAGTAATTCATGATAAACTGAATAAAATCTTATCTGAAGACAAATCTTACACAGCTCCAGATCATTCTGAAAACCATCAATGCTGCTCATTCAAGATTCCCAAATTAACTTCGGTAGTTTCAGAAAGCCCATGAAGGAATACCCAAACATTGTGCAAATTATGTCAAAAAGGCAAAATTACCTCCCATTTATAACATCCAACTTCCTTGTGAAACAACAGTTTCATCTCCTAAACTGCAGTCTATTTTTACCTAACAATAAGAAAGCCAGTTGAACTGCCAGTAGATAAATGCAGTTATCAGTTTGATACCAGTTTGATCAAATGTGGCGTAAATCAGTCCTATAACTGAGTACATGGGGAAAAGTGCTACAAGCATTCTGCCTGTTTTCCAATCTCACACTTTTCTCACAATACCTATTTTAGCAAAGGAACCTCTAATTCAAGCATTAAGCAAATACTATATATTTCAAACACTTGTTTTGGGAAAAAAATGCACAGTTTTTATCACATATCTTAAGATATGCAATACATATTATTAGAACTAATACTATATTTCAAGAAACAAACCATGAAATGTTACTGAGAGTCAGTAAACCCTTTTCTGACCTGCTTGGTCCTCTTTCAATGTATTGGAGATTGTAGAGCCAGTGAGAGCAGCCAGTGTTGCTGACGGCGAGGCTCTGTACCTCGACAGCCTACTCAGCAGCATCTCATTTATACTCTTTGCAGACTCACCCTCTTTTCTCATTAATATAATTCGTTCCTGTAGAGGATTTGCTATACATATGCCATTTTCTACCTATTCAAATGGAGAAAAAAAATACTTTTAGATACTGAAATCCATAAGAGATAAACTACCTTAACTGAACAGTAAAGCTGAACACAATAACATATCAAGTAGGGATAGAAACTTCAACTCTGCTGTCAAAATTTTTTGCAGAAGAAGTGTCATGAAAGCTAGACAGATGAGCATGTGTTGTTTGCAACTCTCTGGTTCAACAGAGTATCTTCTATTTGGTCTATCCTTAGACAGAACTGCTTGTCATAATCTAAAGTTTATTTACGGAACTCTGCTTAAAAATATTTAACCTCCTTTATATTTTCTTAGTGATGTTTCACTGGCAAGTTTTGTAAAAGGCCTTTACATCATCTGCCAGAAAAAAACTGTAACTGATTATTTTCTTAGACCACATGATGATGATGCTTCATTGTCAAATAAAACATACAAACACATGCACATATGTGCAAATACACATATACGCAAGCTCATGAGAGAAAAGGGAGTTCAAACTGTTGATACACTTCTTCAGACTTAGCATTTTGATCTGCATTTGGTTGCACACTAAACCCAAAGACCACCATACAACATAAAAGATCATATCAAGTTATAAAATGCAGTCTAAAGAAAACCATTGTACTTGTAACTTGTTGGGCCTGATTAGCTTTTATCACAATGAAGCAAATCCACAATAAACCATGCTTTAAATCCTAATACACTGAATTACTACCCTGGCATAAAACTCAATTGCTAATTATAATAAAATACATTTTATTTTACAGTTCATATTGCTAAATATGGCAGCTGTATATCCACTGAAGACATAATTGAACAATACACCTTCTGTTCAGTTAAAACTTATTTTGTAAACTACATTACAAACAGCTATCTAAATCACACATACAATATTCAAACCTAGTAAGTTGCTTTGAAAACAATGATACTGGATTAAGCAGAAGTGATGCTACTGACTCCAGGGTCAGAGAAAGCACATAATTTGCTTACTATTAGTTCAAAAATATCCATAAAGACAGAGTGGCCTTTTGGTGTTTTTTCATTGAGGCTTGCAGGAGACCAAATCCAGTAGAAATATGTGCCATCTGAAGAAAGATGCACGGTTGTCATAGTGCTGCCAACCGGGAAGTGATTTACTGGCATTGGGATTATCTGACAGACCTACGAGACAGAGAGCATCTTAACGGTTCTTACGATGAAGCTTGTTCTTAGAAGTATTAATAATGTACTTGAAAATAAATAAATCAATCAAGATTAAGTGCAGTTAGTCCAGAAGAGGCTTATTATTGGACTAGTACTACTGCTTGTATGTTACAAAGAGCTACTCTATAATGTTTGCCAAATGGATCTACTGCATAAAAACCAGCTTATATATCTAAATATTTAACATATATAAAAGTAAAAGGATCATCTCTAATGACTGACAGCATTACCTACAGTACCATATGGAAAATCTACATGCTAAAGAGTTATCAACTTTCTGCAACTTCTCTGAAACATCACTTGGAACTGAAAGGGGAATCCAAACATTCTCAGTATCAGGAAACACACAGTAACATGTATATCCAGTCTTAAAACCATGGCAGGAAAAAACTCACAGTAACAAACTATCCATTTTTACAAAGGGTAAAGACGATTACCCACAAAACACAATCAGATCAGAAACAATACCTGAGGTCTGTTACATTAGAAGAATGATGAGCTGTTCAGGAAGATCATCTTTCCAGCTCAAATCAATGTCCATTTTGCTACTGTTCTGATTGCTTTATAATGTGACCATATGACATTCTACCTCTTACATTACTATCGCAATACAGTACAGTGTAAGTCTGTCTATCCACATACATACACGTGTGTAAGCCTATATATAAACACATATTAACACATGGAAACAGAGTAATGTCTATAACAACTTACAAGTTCTATCATGCAATACATTCAATGGGGAGTTGTAAAAAGGCAGTTTCACAAAGTAAAAAGAAGAAACTTCAAGGACAAAATTAATTAAAGCTAGAAATGCCTGTGAATCATTAAGAATGCTTTGTTACCCTAACTCTGCAATAAACTGTTCCTTTTACCTGAAGGGTATGCTGATCCACAACCTGGAAAAGGGAGTGAGGCTTATTATCAAAAGAGACGGGCCGATGAAGAAGTTTGCTGCTGCCGAAAGCAACCCACCCGCTCTCCAGCTCCTCATTACGGCAGTACACAAAACCTCTGGCAAAACAAGTAGGATATTAAAACCCTTCAAAACCCTGTGTTGGTTTTTCTGCTTTCCAAGAACAACTCACAACCACATTCTTGAACTTCGACTGAACTTGAATTCAAGTCAGCATAAGGCAGTAATTTCTGTTGTAAAAGACTTGAGGCATATGAAAGCCTCCTGACTTCCAGGCAATAAAGAAGCAAGAAAGTTCAGTGAGTCACATCTGCACTGATCATTAATATAATGAATGACATAATTGGGAAATTAATACTTACAAATTCAGCAATTGTACAACTATAAATAAAAAGGCCACTAAACTAGATTATAGTATAACCCTCTTGGCAAAGAACAAACCCACGTACTATACATTTAAAAAAAGGAAATCTAAAATACTAGTGTCCTGGTGCTGTATAGCAGTTATTCAGCTAATACTCTTCTTCACAGGAGGTAGGATTAAATGGCCCCCAGACGTCCCTTTCAACCTGATTTATTCTGTAGTTCTAGAGAAAACACTCAAGAAGAACTCCAGATGAGAAAACCAAACATTAAAATAGGATTTAATGCAAGCGCATAACATGCCCCAGTCTCGTTACAGCTAACATGAGGTTTCCCAAAACAATAACTGCAGAATGGTAAATACTCAACTGTCACTTACCGCAAAGTACCATGTAATCCAGATCCTAATTTGCTTATTCCTCTGCCCACTGAATTAGTTGTATAAAGATAGAGCCCATCTGCTGCAAGACAGCGCCCTAAGTCTGCGTCTGAATTGGGGAGAAAGAACAGAGCGAGACCACCACTGTAACACACAGGACTAGGAATTTGCCATGGTCTTTACGCTGGAGCCGCAGCTTCCACAGCAACTGAAACCCAGCAGATGCTCCTGACAGGTCATTACCAAAGGGTCAGAGCCGTTTAATACTGAATTTATTATTCCATGTTCTAAGAGCTATTTGTGAAATAAGAGTCAAAGTCCATCCTTTTTACGGTATTTCTGTACATTTCTTTCAAGCCTTGCAGAGGTGCCCAAGATTAGGCCTCACTCACACAAATACCAGAGCTATTTAAATCTCTTACTGGTGCCAAATAAACTTAAGAAGTAGGTGCTAGTCACTCAGCTTCTCTTTCGAGATAATAAATGACATTAGCTCTGTTTTTTCATGATCCAAATGTACATCATCCATTTCTAAATAATTTATTTTTCCTGTATTGTGCTCTCATTTCACTGCTAAAGACCCATCTTTGAGTATTATGGCTCAAGCTGCTGTAAAAAAGAAACCCAGTAAGTTTGAACTTATTTTTTCTGCAAGCTATTCAAAACTGCAACTACAGGAGGAACTGACTATAACACCCAACTGTGCTCAGGAACACAGGACTACTCAAAGTAATTTAAGGAGGAAAATTTCTTTACTTTAATAGGAAGCAACTTGAGCATTTGCTATTAAATGACTTCAGAATGATGCAAAGGAGCAGAAGACAATTATCTTCTGCTTTTGTAACAGGTAATCCTGTTCAGAACTCAGAACTGGCAGCAAGATGAAATACAAGCAAGACTTCTGACTGTGCAAGCCCTCCTGCTTGGGGCCACTGGTAGAACACACTGCGAGGAAGGAATAACCTAACATTGAGCCTTGATCTAATTTCTGGTACAACTCTTCTTTTCTTAAAACAGTCCCTTCCATCTCTGAACACTGGTAAATTAAGACAAGCAGTATTTCAAACACAGCTTTGTCACACACAGAGCAATTCTTAACAACCAAGATAGGACTCAAGTCCAGTCAACCTATTTAAGTTCATGAAACCTGAAGAGCCAACAGAGAGAACAAAAAGGATCTTGTCACTCTCACAGCAAGAAAGCATCTTCAAAATACAGATGTCAACAGTAAATTTGCAGATAGCCTAAAATGACAGCTCAGATTTGTAAATTCCTATGGCTTGCATTAAACTTTATGAGATGTTATCAAAGCTTGAACTAATATTTTTACAGTAACATGAACTTTCTTAACTTTCAATGATAACCAGCTACTCAGTACAGCACAGGACAAAGAAATTACACTTACTGAGGGACTAATGGGTGGTAATACCCAAACTCAGTCTGACCTTCGGAAAACTCCCCCTGAAGGAGTGACTGTACAGGGTGACTGTAGCTACAGCTTTTGATTGTTTCTTCCAACCTGATTACTGGACAACCTAACATAGCACCTGATCTTCATCAACCAAACAGCAACATTTCCAGAACCCCATTATCTTGTAATTAAAACCACGAAACATTATACCATACTATCGTTGACACACTAGACTTGAGATTTAGCCTCTTTACTATAAAACAGTTTGGGTTTTTTTCTAGCTGATCCACAAATGAACTTTCAAGAGCATATCCAGTTAGATTAAGTGATTGAGAACAGGTATGACAAACTAAACTACTTAATCCTCCTATTAACTGGGTCCATGTTTTCAAAGTTTCAGTTCTGAATGTGCAGACTAAGACAACAAACTCTTAAGCAGCTGCTGCTCTCCCTTCTCATTATATATCAGGCCTCAAGGTATCAACATGCCTGTGATGCCCAGCTCTCCCTAGAGATGGTACTTCCAAACCCTTCAGCTTTCAGTTGTTTCCTATGTGCTACACTTGCTTTTATATCCAACAGGAAAGGAGAAATACTTTTCCAATTCTAAAGCTTTACATTAATTTTTAAACAATTATCCCTACTAAAAGTATCTTGACCTCTCCTGCTAGTATTGACAGTGATAAAGTAATTCACCTTTACTTTCACTACTGGAACTACTGTTGGCATCGGGTGCAGGTAACATGTCTTCAAAGCCCCAAGACACAATATGCTTCCCACCAAGCAAACAAGAGGGTGATCCAGGTCCTCCCTCCAAAAGCAACAACCTTTAAGCAGAAAATAAAATTAGATGCATAGAGAACGGTGACAGCAAAGACTGGCTAAATTAAAAATTAAGATGAAGATATATTTTAAGCAATTGTTCTGTCAGAGTTCATTTAAAGGAATCATCAATATTTGATTGAAAAATAAGAACACCCAAGAAACAATTAGTAGATACTTTTAGATTTGACTTCCTAATGTCCTTCTGCAATGGACTAAATTTTGACCTTTCCCAGAGCTTTCAATAACTCTAAGGCCTTTTAATCACACTGAAAAGACATTCATCTGTAAACACACTCACATTTTCAGAGCTGATGTAAAAGTGTACAGTTTGAAAAGTTGCTACAAACCTGTATAATACATCAGCCACCGGCAAGGACCCCAGATCAGTCTGTTTCTGTAATAGATGCACTGTATGAACAAAGGTTTTCAGCGACCCTCTAAAAGGATAAGAAAAACATGAATTAAAGATGTCTATTGAAACAAGACTGAAAGCACACAGACAACAGCATCTATGTAGAACATCATATCCAGTATCATAAGGAGAGAACATCCAAGATATGTCATCAAGCTTCTTTCCTAATTAGCATTTCTTTTCTGGATGATTTTCATTCTTTTGTGGAGGAAGTGAAAAGAGGAAGAGAGGGTAACACAAAGGAAGAATGATGGTGAATTGCTTGTCTAAATCATGTTGTCTTTTCAGGAGAGGGAGAAGCACTGTGCGAGTAGGGAAAGCAAGCAACCATAGACTGTGTCATAAACAACATGTATGGTGAAGGCAATGTAGGCACATGATAAAATACCTCAACCTCGCCTCTATTACAGACAGCTATTTCCAATATTTCTTGGAGCTGATTAATTGCATTTAGATCTCCAAATACAACCTGCAGGTCTTCCTGGGGCTGAGCCAAAGTGTTAGTAAGGGCTGCTGCAGACATAGCCAGAGAAAGGCTTTCTTGACTAAAATAGAAAAGACCAGACTAATTAATTGATTAGCAAGCTTCTGATTCCTTTTGCTTCCAAACATGTATTTGGAAGCTTTTCCCTTCTAAAGTGATGCATTTAAATGCAAATAAGGTACACTGCACATATGTAAGACTAGATACTTCTGAAAACAACATTAAACCCAAGTAGAAGTCGTTTCTAATCTTGCTTAGAAGTGTGTTGCTTTAAAATTTTACTGTGGCATTCACAAACATAAGGAGTTTGTAACTCTAATTAGAATTCTTGTTCATTCATAAGTTGAACACTTTTTTTTGAGAACCTGTGAAATCTGTATGTTAATATAGTGGGAAATGACTGGGGTTTTTATTAGAAATAAAGAGATGTAGAGGTCTTCAAAAAATATCTTTCACAGTTTCTGTTCCAAAGGTCAGGGTATTAGAAAGTCATTCTCTGAAAGACATGGTGGTGTTATTTCCAGGCATAATAGCATAGCTAAACAACAGAACCTTGACTGCATCTTAGGTGTGACAGTAGTCAGTTATGAATTGATTTCTTCAGAAGCACGACTAATCAATTGAAGAGATCTTCTCCACGCACTCTGCTGAATACAGCCTTTTGCTTGCTGTCACACATGGCCAGTCTTAGCTCCTTAACATTCCTCCTTCATGCCCCCAGCCCTGTTTCCCCACTGCATTTTCAGCTGTACGCTTTCACTGATAAAACTCACCCCGAAGAAAAGTGACACTCAAGACTTTCAAGCACCTCAATAAATTATTTAAAGCAATATTTACCCTGTTGTTTTATTCTTACAAATATAAAGCACCCAAGATTGCAACTAAGAATCTCAATAACAGTCTCATTTTGAAGGCTTTTTTCTTCATAATGGTACCCAACATGACTTACATACTTAAAGGAAAAATTCAAAGCTTTCAAAGGTGAACACAGCACATCGGGATATTGCAATTCTGTAAGCAATGCAAGACAGATTTGCAAAGAAAATATAAGATCAACCTTCCTTTCAAAAGCTGTATTTGAAATTTAGCTCTTTTACAGATTCAGTTGCAAAAGAACATTCCATACTTCCTAAAAATTGACATCTGGGGAAAAAAATTAATGAGATTGTGTTTATCAAATCCAATTTATCTGAGCTATGTTCAAGTACATTGCCTCTTAGATAAGGCAGTTGGCAATGCAGAAGAGTTTGCCATGAACTGTAGAATTCTCATCGACTTCATTAGAACAAGTACACTAGAAATTGAGTGTTTTACATTTGAATAAACCCATTTCTAAAGCAAATCATGACATCTCCTGAGAACTTCAACATCTTAAATCAGAGATAAACTTGACAGACAAGGCTGCAATCTAAGAAACATTAAAGCTGGGATTTTCAAAAGGCTACTAGTGATTTTAGACTCACATTCATACAGTTTTGCAGAGCTAAGTTTTGTGTACTCCTTCTCCTCTCCCCAAGCCCCATTCCCTAAAAAGAGTAAGCTTTTATTAAAAGCAATTACAGCTACTTCATCCTCAATAACCTGATGCTGTGCTAAACCCATGCAGGGCACACAGCATCGTTCAACCTATGCTGGTCAAACTCTTCCCCAGCAACAAAAGGAAAAAGGCCTCCAGATGTTTCACAGGCAACACTGAAATGAAATCTGAACCTAACTACCCTGAAACTTGGCAGGAATGTCTTCTACAGCCCAATGAAGGTGCATAAGCTACAGGATTAATGGGGCAGTACAAAGGGGAAAATGAGACAACTTTCCTCCATGATAAAAACATTTGGAACTATTCCTAGAACAGATCACTGCAGTCGAAGCAGCAATTTGCACAAGAGGCATTCCCAATCTAGATACTTCTGGTTTTACATATGCTAGACATATGCCAAAAAAATCAATGCTTAGTTTATTAGTTCTACCCTTTCCAAACCAAACTTTAAAGATTAGAAAGACAAAAACTAGTCAACACCAAAAACTAGTATCCGTGATGTGGTCACCTCATATTTGGTTCTTATGGTTAAACATAACCACTTACTAACAGCATCACCCACACCATGTCACATCAGTACAGCTTCCTTACCTTGCACAAGCCAAGGCAACTAGGGCAGCAGCAGCATTTTCTTTTTGCTTATATGGAATCTGTTGGCCTGAAGCAGAAGTGTCTTCCAGCCAGGAGCACAGCAAAGACTCTATCCCATTAAGACAGTCAGCTGGTTCCTTAGTCAAACTCAAAGGCTGGCAGTCTCGAAGGCAATTCAACAGCACCTCAGCAGTTATGTTACAGAGAGAAGGGTCTGTTCTACTTTGAGACTGAATGAGGGGAAAGACCAACAGAAGCCCCATCCGTGAAGTAAACGGTGCCTGTTCAGGCTGCTGTAACAAGCCTTGACGCTTGAGCAAGGCCAGAGCTTCTTCATCCCCTGAGCTCTCCCGGTCATGCTGCTCCTCTAAGGCGAGCTGGCGCTGGGCATTCCAGAGTCCACGCAGGGCATTCAGGCGGTATTCCAGCAGCCGAGCATAAGCATTGCTCTGGTTTCCACACACCGACCGCAAGCGCTCAGCCAGCTCCGTCGGGTTCTTGGTCTCAAATGTTAGTATCTGAAAGGAGGGGAAAAACTGGTATTTATATAGGCTTTCATTTTCTTAATGGGAAAAAAAGTAGTAACATAGGGGTGCAGTATGATTTCTAGACCAGCTCTCCTCCACAACAGACTGTGGGATATTTTGCTTTACATTTCTAGGCATGAATAAAGTTAAATCAGAGGCCAAAGAGCATACAAGTGGTATGGAGACTGCTACTGCTGAGTCAGCGCTGCCACTGACTCCTGGCCTTGGGAAGTGCTGACAGAGGTTTGCAAATCGAGATGCTAAACCAACAGCAATCTAGATTGTAAAGAAAAATACAGACAAAATAGTAACCTTGGAAATAAAGACTTGCCTCTCCAAAGCTTTTTTGAAAACCAAGAACTTCAAAAGGACTAAGGAGGTGGAGAGTCCCAGGGGCCCTCCTACAGAACCAACAGGTCAAGAATATTCTGCAGTACGAATGTACATGTTCTAGTTGAAGAGCTTTTCAAATCAACCAACCGGTTCTCTAAAATGAACTAAGACTTTTGTTATACTCTCTTCCTCCCATTTTTTTTCCCTCCTTAATTTTATCATCTCACACTTTGCTGCACCTTTCTTAAAATACTTCCAGCTGCTGCCATAGCTTAAAAACCTAGAAGTCTCATCGTTATCATTCCGGACAGAAGAAAGGGGCCTTTTTGGCACTTCTAAGTAAAACTTGAGACAAAGCTGGAACAACAGAAAGCAAATAAATCATGACAGAAAGACACATTTATGCATTAGTAGCCAGCTTGGTACTTGAAAGAACTCACAATTGCAAGTAATTTGCAGACAATTTTTCTCCCTACAGCACAGAACAACGGTTGAAATCAGCAAAGTCACTTAAGCAATTGCAACCTCAAGGAAAGTAATGAGCCAAACATTTTCCAGTACTTTGGATACAGCGTCCAAAGGGCTTCTGCCTGCACATGCCTCATCTCATCCACCAAAACCACTGTCTTTGTCTCATTTTCACACTGTAAAGCTGTCCCGTTCCTGAGCTTCACAAAGGAAAAGAAAAAAGGGAAGGGGAATGTGAAATATCATGCGATGCAATGGGAAATTTCATACAGTGTTGTTTGGTTTTGGGTTTTCCTTTTTATTGTAGGCAACAGTCACACAGAATATGAAATAGATGTTTATGTCTAATTGTAGAATTTTGAAGCTTGATAAAATGCTCCAGGCCAACTCGCATCTGCCACTGCGACAAACACCCTTCCTGAAGTCAGTGAAACAGCTTTTCAGTAGAACGCTTACCATTAGAGTAATAAAAAGTTCACTTTAAAGTAATTCACATAATAATTACAGTTGAATAGATGTTAACATTGAGCTTCTTAAAACTAATGAACCTCTTTTAATTAATTTCTTCAGAGAGATTAAGAATATTAATCCCTAAACCACATATTATACATTTAAAATAACTACCTCATGTTAATTTGAGTGTTCTGTTGTCTCAGAAGTAAGTTTAATTGTTTCCTGTTGTAGATGCAATCACTTTCTAAACCAGTTTGCTTTTGACCCCCTTGAACTAAGCTAAATACGTGACAGATCCTCAGCTAAGTGATAACAGCTGCAGAAATGGAGGAAAAAGAGGATTTATATCTTGAGAGTTAAATGCTGGAAGAAAATAGGTCTGTAGTCTTTGGCTATGCTAACAACACAGACACCACCAAAGACAAGCTGTGATGCTTAGTTGGCTTCCCCCTTTGATTGTACTTCCATGGCAGAGGGAGCTGCTCATTGTCTTCTCCCCTTCTCATGAACACAACAGAACCCTGCAATCCAATCTAAGAAGTTGCACCCACCTAAATTATAAGCACATCACTATGTTAATTCACAAGCTTTGTTCAGCCTCATGCGGACTCTGAACCAAATCTGTACCCAGTATGTAGTAACAAGCAGAAGGTTTGAACATTCAAATACATGTGATTTGCTTTATTTCAGCCCAATTGCAAACACAGCCAAAGACCAAGTTCCAGCTACAACTGGTGAATGTTTTCTCAGTTTCCTTCAAGTTACCAACGTTATGTGTGGTGGGTTCTCACCAACAAAACTGTAACCAAATTGTTAGTGTCAAACATTTGCAGATATGCTGATGAAAAGCCTTTCCCTGAGGAAGTTTTATTTTCTCACTGAGCTCACAGTTTATAACTTGCTTTATAAGCATAGTACGGTATGTCTGGAACTGTCAAGAGTGTTGTGCTTTGGTCTTTCATAAAGGAAACAAGCACTAATTTGGGTTAACAGTTTATGAAGTATATTAGATGCAAGCGATTTAGAAGACAGTTCCAAAATGGGACTTAGATTTTTGAAAATAAAGCCCTCTAGCTTTCATACACAGCTTATGGAACCAGTGAAAAACTCAATCATTCAATGTCATTTGAAGGTCTAAGTAGGCATTTGCACTTCCAAATAGTAACAGGATCATAGAAGAGTGTAATGCCATCTTCTAGACGAGAATCTTCATAGAATTTTGTTAAAGTCTGTTTTCCTCGAAAGATAATTTACAAACTAAAGGTAAGTACACAGAGTTACCTCCAAAAAAGAGCTTCAAGATCAAGATTGCACAGTGACTAGCTGTAACAAACAACATGGGAGCTTTCAGGGTTCAGACGCTTGCTGCACACCAAAGGACCATCCTGGTTAGCAAAACACATGCCTTTCTAACCCCGTGCTAAGGACAGAGCTTCACTTGGTCTGGCTTCCCTTTGGAGAGCCTAAGGACTTCACAAAGGAATCACAGCTCTTGCCAAGGTTTTCCCAGCACACTGACTACATGTTCCTTGTGTCTTCAGCCAAAACTTATTATCTTGAACCCATGTGAAGTCAAAGCAACATAAAATATAATGCAAGAAGGAAAAACACCAATACACCACATTTATCCACAAAATGTGGAATAGACAACTACCAGTGTTTCTAAAAGATGGAGTTTAGAAAGGAGATAGAAAATCTATGCTAAAACAACATGTGCAAAGACTGAATCAGAAAGGGCTTCCCTATCCTTTACTCAGCTGATTCACTCAACCCACCCCTGCTCAGAGGCAGCCATCCTGAGCACCTTTTGCCCAAGGCTGCAACCACTAAAGAGGGTTTCCTCAGGCTACCTAAACAGGAAAATTCTGCCAAATTTCCCTTTTAAAATCCCCTAGCAAAATTTAATCATCATATTCTCCTCCTCCCCCAAATTAGTTGATTCTCCTGCTGCCCAGGACTGACTATTCTCTTTGTTAAAATAAGCAGAGATTCATTTCCCTGCTACTCAAGGTGTCCTCTCCAACACTGCACTGGACAATTGTTCCTTATGCAGAAGGAGATAGAATTCCCTCTCCCCCACCTCCTTCATGCCTCACTACTTACACTTGAGTTTGAGCTCTGACTCGGGACTGGTTTTTAGCGTCTGTCTATTAGTGGTATTTGGGCACCTTGCCTCAATATTTGCCTACATAACAGTCAGGGAAATCTCAGCAGCACAGAACCAAAAGCCAGCACATCACAAGCAGTCACCTGAACCACTAAATAATCACTTCACAGCACCAATGGGTTTTCACTAACAAGGTTGAAACTGAATCTAAGAGTATGACAAGAATGTAGCAACCACATTGCTCCGCCATAAAACAAGCTACCCAAGTATGTACTTACATCTCAAAAGACAATCTCTAAGGGAGATAGCAGCTTAACAGAAACACTGTCAAGCTAAAAACACAAAGCATATGCTTAAAGGAAGAATACTAAACAGACTCTGAACATACAGATTATATTCAGAATTAGCAAAAGATAACTAGCCAAGCTACAAAATCAATGTAGATTAACATCCTACGAAAAGAAGGACATGAAATATAGTTAAAATAGCATAGTCATAAAGACAAATGTAAAGAGAATTGAGAAAATAATTATTCATTGGTAGTGTTAAAATAGTCCATTTGCTGCTTTTTATTTTTTCCTTAAGAACAATCCATAATAAGAAAAAAACCCCTTTATATTACAAATGTAGAGTTTTAAAGAATAACTTCAATGAGCAAAGAAAACATGCAATGCCAGCGCACAAAGTGCAATTTTCATGTAAGCAAGCTCTTTCAGTATAAATTCAGGTATAACCAGGACACTAAAAAGAGAAGAAATAAAAGCAACACCACTTTCAAAGAAGATCTTTCTCTACATCTGATTTCCTAAGTAGGGTAAACATCATCACAGTGACACTTTCTGCAAATGAGAAACCTACTCTTCAGCCACATTGCAAATGCGTGGACACACTGAGACTGTGATTGTTGCCTCTTCTCCAACTTTGCCTACTTCTGGTTAGCACAGACTACCTTGGAAAAGTTTTTGCTGTTTAAAGTCTCACACTTCACAGCCTGAGGTGGCATTTAATTAAAAAACGTGTTAGTAAAAAATTAATTGTCATGACTTTAGTTTTGCAGTGTCTTGTCCTTAAATGCAATTCTCTTGTTTAGTATTTTCAAGCCCTTTTAATAAACGTCTTAACTAGAAAATGGCTGATGCAAAGTTCAATCACTCAAACTGGTCATTGACATCTTCAACATCAAGAGACACAAAAGGTAGCTCATTTTAAATCATCAGCTATGGTCAGAATGTCAGCACTCCTGCTGTACCTAATTTCTTTCCTATTTCATCCTACTACATGACCTTAACCAGATACTTCTTTCTATTAAGAAACATTTTTGCCAATACTGCTCCAGAAAGCAGTCACTCGCATCAGTATAAAGTGTTTCACTACTGTTAATAAATACTGGACATTCTACAATTAAGACACACTAATCTACATAGTTTAGCCTGAGGTTTTACGACCACATTGAGTAAATTCAAACCTGAGCTGCCACTGAAAGGCAGCTTTCTCCTCTGATTAAAATTCCTGTCTCCTCCTCATCCTCTCCCTGGCTCTCGCAGTAGTGCCTGTGGGTTGTTTGGAGGGCTTTTTTAAGCTACATTTTTGGTTCAGATCTGTTCCCTGGCCTGGAACAGCAGGTAGAATGGAAAAGAAGGAAATGCATGGCCAGCAACAGACATGAACAAAGCTTTTGCAATAGCACTCCCATCATCCTGCCTTCAACAACAGTCTTGGGCTGAATATGCTGGTTTCACTGATCAGTTTTAATTCTACTACACAGGGAATTGATGAGAAATGAAGCTGTTCACAAAGGTGTATTTTCTGCTAAATTACATATTGTAAATGGAAGCCTTTAAATCTCCAAAATAGCATTTCATTCTTTCTCTACATAATTAAATTAGCTGAACTTCACACATAAGGATCACAAACTGCTGAAGGTGGTGGTACATTAACCAATATCAATTAGATGTGTAGTAGCCCCCTGAGTATTAAACAAGTATTATTCCTATCTCACAGGAGGAAGAAACCATACAGAAAACCAGAAACAACTTCAAAATCATGAAGTGTCTTTAACAGTGGCATGAAAAAATTTAACTGCGTTACTTCCAGTGCCAAGCCACAGCTATAAGGTCATTCATTCCTCATGCATCACAAAGTTAACACAGAGAGAGCATTACTTGTGTACTTGGCTCTTCTGTCCCTAGAAATACAAATAAAATCTTACTAAAAAAGAGATTGAGTTATAAGATTTATAGATTTTATTCTATAAGAGAAATACCAGAATTGAGTTTTAAGTACCCTGAAAACTGAAATACACACCAAAATGTACACTGCTCTCATACCAACACTGCACACATACAGACTTTCACTTTGTGCTGGGTAAAATCCTTGCTGCTTCCAGCAGTTTCTAAAGCCACACAGTAGGAAGCTGTCCTACTGCAAACACTGCCTTGGTTTCTTTCAAAGCATTTTTCTACGCCCTCTATAAGGCTTTTTGTTTGGTGCACCCAAGTGTCAGTAAAATATATAAATATATGCAAACATTTTCATCCTGATGCTTTAGATACTGAAGTCCTACAGGTTTTTTGTAGCTGCTCCATACTTTACACTGAGCTTTTGGAGTTGCAGTTGAAAACTACAAGTTTCAAGATTGTTCTTGAAACTGATTTTTTCTGCTCCAAGAAATTTTAACCACTTAACTTATTCAAAGCCTGTGTATGGCAGAACAGCTTTGTAACAACTCAGTTAAAAGCATGAACTATGTTCCCCTTCTGAAAGCAAAAGAAATGTAATTACTTGCTCAGAAATACGCACTAAGAAACCTCCATCTTTCATGGAGTATACAACACTATAACAAACATCCTTTGTAACTGTATGAATTTACCAAATAACCTTCATATCTGAGGTGAATTACAGAGTACAGATAAGCTGCAAACACACATACAGAATTTGTGTCTAAAATAAAGTGTTAATTTGTTCATTAAAGTATTTCTTTGGCTCTTATTTAAGTAGTAGATGAAAACGTCTGTGAAAGGTGAAGTAAAATCTTTGTCATTTACACATCTCAGAGTGCAGAGCACTGACCTGATCAGTCAGTAAGAACTATATTTGGGAAACATATTTGCAAAATCATCCTATAGAAGTTTTCTAATATTTCGCTACTAGGATATGACTTTGGAGTTAAAAAGCCGAGAGGCAGGCTAGTCTGTATTATACAAGTTTAACAAATCCAAACAGGTTATTTTATGATAACAGCAACTCTGCTGGAGATTAAATCACAAAATATTAGTAGTTTCCACAACTACCCAATTAAAGTGAGCTTGAAGGAAAGCCATCAAGATTTCAGAATCCTCTCAAAGGGCAAGTGAGAGACTTCCAGTGATGCCCAAATGTCATCAACTTCTGTGCACTGCTGACATTTGTAAGGTTCTCTTCCTGTGCAGAACTAACTTCAAGAAATAGCTTCATCCGGCGTTACTCTGAAAGCTATGAATACTTTCCAAGAGGAATACTGGGCTCTTTGAAGTCTAAGAGGCTGCCAAAGGCAGGACCAGGACAGCTACAAGGCCAACATAAATGCCTGGATCAGCAGCTCCCAAGCTACAGGCCGTGACCCCAAGAGGGGTCATCCACTTAGTGAAACGTCAATTGTTTATGCCAGCATTAGGGATTTTTATCTTGACAGAGGTGAAGCTTGTAGATGGAAGTAAGGTCACAAGAGAAAGATGTGGGAAGCACTGACCTATATAATTATAGAGAACTACTCTCTCCTTCAGCAATCAGAGGAAAGAGACAACGTTTTTCTTTTATTCCACGAGGAAAATGGGTGAAAGCTCCAAGTTCAGTAGATACCTTGAAGTCCAAATTATTTTGTCAGAAAACACACATTAGTCACAGGACTGGCACATGCTGTTACAAGAGCACTGGACTTAGCTGTGCAGGTATTCCCTCAAGGGCTGGCCCAGACCATACTGGAGGGAAGGAGAAAGGACACCACTTTTTTGACCAATTTTATCGTATATTTTACATTTGATTATAAATAAGGACCTGTGGTGCAGAGCAATAGCCCAGAGCAGGCCTCGCACAGTCTGCTCTACAAGAGCTTGACAAGACTCAAAATGTCAGATGAGGGCAGGCATATACATGATCCAGGCAGCTACTGAGGTTAGGAGCTACACTTCCACCTTCATGTTAAAAATGTATTAGAGGAAGAAAAATAAAGTCAGCTATTCAGAACTTTTCCAGGCTATGCAGAGCAGCAGGAACAGATCTCCAAATTCTCTCTGTTAGGCTGTTATGTAAAACGTAGAGTGCTTACAAGTTAAGTGGAGTGACACATAAGGCTGTTCTACTTTATACTGTGACTATATATTGAAGATTTGCCTTTCTTCCCACTTATTTCCTCGTGGAAAAAAATAACTGAGCCTATCACCAGTTAGCTGAATTGAAACTGCATGGTTTAAGGGACCTCTCCTTCAGACATCCCTCCTGCTCCACTCCAAGGAGTTCCTGTCTGTGTAAGATGTTTGTAGGGAGGATTCTGGAAGTGCTGCGGTTTCCACTGTAGCTGTACAACAGCTCATCTTCCATATGGTTGTCTCTCCTGTGCAGCACTGACATCCAGGGCAGAGACCGGACGAAATGTCATGGCAATATCTTCAGGCATTACTCACCTCAGGTTGTCTCCAAGAAGCAGAAGACTTTGCACTTTGAAAGAAGTAATTACTCTGTGTGAAAGGCTTTAAACTAAAGGTGTAAAGCTTGCATAATTGCTAACTAATCTCCGTCTCTCTTGACTAGAAGATTTTATTGCCAAATCCATACCAGGAACAGCTTTAATATGTGCATCATTACAAACAGCTATCAAATTAAAAAAAGTGCCCCCTTTCTTTTTGATCACACATATTCTTTGTAAACACACTGATAGACAGTTGCCATACATCATTTACATCACAAAAAATAAGACCAAAACAATCCTCCCTACCACTCTTTCAATCTAAAGATACTCTTAGGAGAAGTTACCTTCACATGAAAGGGGAGGCTAACACTTTCATTAAGGAAAACCTTGAGGAAAAAAAATATATATATATTTATACATGTGTGTGTATAATTTATATACATGGAAATAAAGAAGTTGTATGGGAGTCAACATAACAAAATAATAAGTTTTCATAAGACTCTCCTGGTGTAATACCAGTACCGTAACATTTTTTCCTCCGCTTTTCTTTCTATAGACAAAACCTTTGAACAGAAGGACAAAGGAAACACATCCAAATACACAGACATTTTTCAATAAACTCTTCAAAGGGACATTCAAACAAAACAGACCAGAATACCTGCCTGTCCCCTAGAAAGGTTCCATTTCAGTGTACTATATTTTTTAAGTACATCATATCAGAAATTCCGTCAGGGTTCTGATCACCACTGATGAAGCACAAGAACTGTATTAAACAAGTTTACTAATCAAAGCAGCAGCTGCAGCATCTCCTAGCCTTGTCCAATAACATATCCCAAGAGACTGCAATGTGGGCCATTTTCAAATGTATTTATTACATTGCACAGAGCAGAACCAGTGCAAATGAGCTACTCAGTGTATTAGTCAATGGCATGGCCAGACTTCAGTAAGATGTATGCACCTATTTCCACAAAATGGCTCCTCAAAGCCATGCCAGTTTACAAAGGAAGCCCTTTATTGACAATAATAATAATTTTGGAAAAAGCAAAGTTCTGAGCTAAATAATACATTTACACCATCTGAAATGTCACTTTTTTTTTTTAACCCTCTCCCCTTAATACCAAAGCCTATAAACTATTGTACAGACAGAATCTGAAAAATGTCGCTTGCAGTCATCAATTCTTTCAGTGGAAGGGAATAAAATGCTTCAATATCCTGTGGCTTAAGGCTATAGGTCAAAGTAAGCACCACAGCAAAAAGTCTTCTTTATTTAGACATTATAGAAGTGTCACAAAGGACAAGACACAGTAACACTAATTCCATCCCTATCTCCCCCAAATAATTACAGTTTCATAGACATTCCTACCACTAACAAAATTCTCCAGAGCTGAAGTGTCTGTCAAGCAAGGTTATGTGTCAAACTTCATGCTGGAACATACTTCTGGCCTAGCTTGCAAGATCTTAAGATTAAGGTTTTGTCTGGATTTTTATTTGGATTTTTGAAGGACATCATCCTTTATTAGGATACAACAGAAATAATGCTGTGGGAGCATGTATTTTTCTAAGTTTTTAGACTTGAAGCTGCTTCTAGAACTACGTAGAGAATTGCAATATTTTCTTCAATACAAGCTGCACTGAATGCCAGAGTGGACTGATCACAAGGAATGATCATTCCATGTTTATACAGAGATAAGTCATCCACCTTAAAAGTCTCTTTTCCTGTTCATGTGATACTTGCCAACATCCATTTCATGTGAGCAGCTCATGTTCCCATCCCAGTGTCACATCACAATGAAAAGAAAACGCATGTTCAGCAAGAATATATCTCTCCCTAGATAAGGCTGCAGGAAGTTTTCCTAAACACCATCAAGATTCCACGTCATGAGGTGAACAACAATGCTGTCAGAAGTGCAAGGCTGCCTCACGGGCTCTTCATAGCAACACAACAGTGAGCAGCCAAAGCCTCACTAAAGGGTTTTTCGGCATAAACGCTCATGACCTAACAGCACACAGATAAAGCTCCTGCTGAACCATCCCCTCTCAGCTCACACCACTCAGCTTCTCTGACAAAGACCCTGTGTCATTGCAAGCCACACTGCTGGAGAAGAGGGCGGGGTGAAAGAAGAGAAGGGAGGCACACAGGGAGAAAAAAAAATGCAGTCTACAAAATAGATGCAACCTACAATCGGTGACATTCAGTCCTTCACCGTCTTCCCACGAGATAAAGCGGCCGTACCATCTGCCTGCAGCCAAAACCACCAGCAGCTTTGAGAAGGTAAAAAAGCTGGGATGAATCTCAGCAGCCCTCCTGGCTCTCTAATAGTGATCCCTGTCAACAGCCTAAATAAAGCACCCAGACACCCTAGTAGCCTGGGTATCTTATTGTAAGGCTGATTAACTACAAACCAGCTGCAAGTAACAGCAAAAAGGTAAAAAACCATGAATAAAAATAAGTGGGCCAAAGGCCACACTGTAATACATGAGTGATTCGGGTTTCCTAACCCTGCTGATTCAAAACAAGGAGGTAGCACCAACACTTCACCCTCCATCTTCATCAGCACCTCACCACCCTCCTGTCCGGCTCCACTTTCATCATTATTTGAAATAAATTAAGATTGCCTTAAACCAAGTAGACTGCCTCAATACCACTTGGTCCCACAGCTTTCACTCTGCATCCGCATCCACCATCCTCCATCCCGGCCCCACCATCCTCCCCTAGTCATCCTCCCTGCGCCCTCCCCCGCCCCACAGCACCATCCCCCTGGCCTCGGGCCCCCACTGCCGCCGTCCTCACTTCCTCGAGGGCATCCTCCTCACCGCTGCCTCGCCCCTCGCCCCCGTCCCTCTCCTCAGCGCGGGGGGCCGCGGGCCCGGCTCACCTCCAGCTCGGTGTCGCCGGGCTCGGCCACCCCAATGATCTCGCTGGGCAGCTCGGCCAGGTCGGTGACCCGGATCAGCCCGTCGTGCAGGAAGATGGTCTCCTCCTTCACCGACAGCCACTGGGCCGAGTCGGTGGCCGCCGCCGCCGAGGCGCCCGCCGGAGACCCCATGGCGCGGACAGCGGGGGGGCTCCGCAGGGCTGAGGCGAGGCGGGTCCCGCTACCCTCCCATGGCGGGGGCAGGGCGGGGGCAGGCGGGTCCCCAGCGGCCTGGACGCCGGACAGCCGGAGCGCGGTGGGGAGCAGCGAGGAGCGGCGCGTTGCCACCGCGGCACCGGCGGAACGGGGACCTCCGGGAGCCGCCGTGCCCGCCCGCAGCCACCACGTCCCGCTCCCTCCTCACACACACAAGTGACAGCGCGACGCCATGTTGGGAGCTGAGGCGGACCCAGCGTGCACCGCGCGAGGAACAATACACCCTCCCCCCTCCCGGCCCCGCGGGGCTCCGCCTCCCGCCGGGCCCGGGCCCG
>JAOEHY010046328.1:0-24995 GCA_025447955.1 Psilopsiagon aurifrons
CAGGACAAGGGGTAATGGGTTCAAACTTAAACAGGGGAAGTTTAGATTGGATATGAGGAAGAAATTCTTTAGTGTAAAGGTGGTGAGACACTGGAATGGGTTGCCCAGGAAAGTTGTGAATGCTCCATTGCTGGCGGTGTTCAAGGCCAGGTTGGAGAGAGCCTTGAGTGATATGGTTTAGTGGGAGGCGGCACTGCCCACGGCAGGGGGGTTGGAACTAGATGATCTTAAGGTCCTTTTGAACCCTAACTATTCTATGAATCTATGATTCTACAAAATGCATGTAAGAATAGTTTTTTCCCTCTTTGACCATAAATTATTCTAATCTGAAGAAATTACATTATACGTCACAAAATTTCTCCAGGTGGTGCATCACATCTTCTAATTTAAGTTTTGGGTTTAATTTCTCTTTCTAGCTACACCTAACATGGTAAGCTTCTATTCAAAACCAGCCAGCTCCAGTGTTACTCTAATCAAAGAGCTATCCTTGCTGGTTTGTTGAATGCTTTATCTTTCCCCTCACTCTGAGAGCCTACAGTTTATGACACTTTGCATGCATACGCAAGCACTTCTTGAAAGACCACATATTCCTTATGCTGAATTACGACCTAGTCTGATTTTCAAAATATGTTCAAAAATGTTTTACTTAGGTTAAAACCTTCATTTTTTAAGAGTGCTCTGAGCATATGGAAACAAAAGTGGGAAAAGCTTAATGAGTCCTTTTGGGCTTTATGCCTGCGATCAAAAGTTGGAAAGAACAAGAGGTAATAAACCGATTGATAGTACTGTACGTCCTGGAATAAGCAGCACAGAGAAAGTATTTGCTTAACTCTGCAGGAAGCTTACAGCTAAATCTTATATTCAAGAACCAGAAACAACAATTAATACACTTAGATGATTGCTCTTAAGAAACCATGGATTTTCAAAACTGTGGAGACAGAGTTGATTTTGATGTTGTTTGCTTGCATGTTATTTCACATAGCTTAAAGCAAACATAGTTTTAAATACTAGGCAAGATAAACACTGGCAAGATGTTCTGAAAAAGAAACAACCAACCAAAATGAAACAGTGAAAATTACAAACATTTCACATAGCTTATCAGGAAGCATCAAGAGCAGCCTTCTTGGTGAATGGAGAGTTTAGCAGCTAGCAGCTAATATTCTCACAATGCCATCTTGACAAATTTAGCACTCCAAACCCTGAGAGCCCAGATTTATACCCATCTGGCAATACTGAGAGACAAACACTCATATATCAGATGTGCTTCAGAGCTAACATTCCCACGCAGAGAGCAACAGTCATCCTGTTTTGATCTTAAACTATCTCCAAACATCATGTATTTCCTGATTTTGTTGTCCTGAACATTGTACTATGCCACAACAGGGGAGACAGATTTGGAGCTGCTGGAAAGCACTCATAAAAAGCCCATAGGCAATCTGGGGAAGAAAGCTTATGCCAATAGTATCAGAAGATGTCTACAAAGGACACAAAAACATGTTTGCTTCTGTGACACAAATGAACAGAACTGCATCTTTACAGCAGAGAACAAATATGACTGAATGATTCTAGGGTTACATACAAGTTCCGGTGAGTTTCTTGCAAAAGAAATACATTGTCAGTGATAGAGAAAAAACATGTCTTTAAAATTGATGACACTGTCTTTCCCAGGTGCATAATTTTATTTCTATACTAAATGCAATGGTAGAAGAGAAAACAAAAAAATAGATGATCTGCTTTTCTTCCTGTAGTAGAAAAGCAGAACAGCAATCCTTGGAGCAGGTAACTTCTCCCTGACTGAAACCAATTTTAGTGAAAGTTCATAGTGCACCAGAGTGCCCATGTTCACTTACCCATGAAATGGGCATAATGCCTTCTATGTAGATTTTGAGGTTTATTGATTACATCTCTGACTGGACATCATCTCTCTTTCATGCCTGCACAGTGCCTAAATGAATGGTCTATTTTCATATAAGAATAACTCCTTACAGCTTTCTCTTTTTGTTCACAGGATAACTGTGACACTTAAGGGCTGGTTTTTATCATAACAAGAAAGCCTTGTAGTGAAAAATAATGAAAAACTGAATTCCATGAAAATGTCACAAAAAATTGGTCATGGAATTAATTTCTTCAGCCCTAAAATGATGCATTTTTTTACATGTAATTAGAAGGCTCACCTCAGGCTTATGGGAAGTTTTCATGAGAAGAAAACATAACTATGAACAACTCATCACTAGACTGCATAAAGAGCAACAAGGAACAGTTTAATGAAATCAGGTCACCCTCTGAAAAGTTTTACACTTTTGGTCCTGCAACATCAGGGATGACAAAAGAAATCAAACAAAAAAAACACATGGCAGGAAGAAGATTGAGGCACATAGAGAATATACAAGAGGTACCTACTTCTGTGCAGATGTCAATCTTAACAAGTATGCTTTATGCATTATCAAGAAAAGAAGAACAGAACATCCAAGAATTACTACCCAGAGAAAGAAAAAAATTGAAGCATCTAAGGAAAAGGTAAAGAATTCATATCTGTCTATTTCATTATTGTAATGATCAAATAATGATGACAGAGCAGTTGGTTTGCAAATGAAGTCGTTTTCCCAATGTTACAGACACATTAATAATAATAGCAACAAAACCAAGAATGAAATAATCTGAAACTTTGAAACTTTCAAAATATGAATAGTATTATTTCCAAACACATCCTTTCCAATATTCAGCAACATCCTAGAAGAGGCCTTACACAACACTGATGCACCATGAAGTGGAAATGTTTATACGTTCATGTATCTTTTAACATACATGCACACCTGCATTTAGAGTAGTTTTTTATGCATAAGAATCTGAAGTTCAATGCCTCAATACATACTTAGCTCAGTGTATCAGTAGCCGTATTTTCAAAGGAAATTGGGATATAAGCACCTTCTTATTCCAACATTAATTAATTAGCAATGACATATTTAAGTTTCTTGCTTTGCAGACAAGAAATTATCTTCCCCCCAAACATACAAACATAAACCACAACATATACACATGTCTGTCTATCTATCTATCTATCTATCTATCTATCTATCTATCTATCTATCTATCTATCTATCTATCTAACTATCTATCTATCTTTCAGTGTCTATATACACACACTTTCAAATAACAAGGTCTAATGAGCCCTCTGAGGTATAAAAATGATTAAAAATATAGAACCTCACAATCTCTTTTTAACAACACCTCTGAAGAGAACAGCAGGAGCAAGAAAATAAAACTAGAGCAAATATCCAACCCAAAAAATCCCTAGTGAGGTATGGCAATCTAAGAAATTATAATAATGAGATCAAATACAAATTGCAATATAAAAAGTGAAAATTCAAAATGCATGTGTGAGTAATACAAAATTACTGCAAAATTAGTAAAGTGACATCTCCTATTAGGAGAACATCTACAGCATATGAAACCACCTACTTTATTCAACAAACTCAAGCTCTTTCAAATTTCACGAATTTACCTATACTAAAATACAACTTACAATAAAAGTATGTGAACCTGAATACTTCAGATGCAGTAAAATGCTGTATTAGCAGAATGTCTAAACTCCACCTTCATTCCTTTTCTTCAAAGTTGACTGCAGAGTGTGGCTGCACACTCTCAGCACAGAGCCCTGTGCAACCCAGAACTCTCTCAAGCAGTGCTGCTTCTGAACAGCACCAGTACAAGAAAGATATAGCACAAGAAGCCTCTTAGGTCTAGACCATCATCATGTTGAAGCTGACACCAATGGTTTAATAGGAAATGAAACATACACAGGCAATTGCTGGTGGTTATACACACACCAACACATACAAAAGACATGCGTGGTCTCCTCGTGCATAGTAGCTGTTTGTAGAAAATAAAAGATATTGTTCAGATCTATCTCCAGCCTAGCTATGAATAGCAGGGTGCTCATTGGGAGCAAAATTTTTTATGGTGCATTTTCCTCAAAGAACCACAATATTTTAAAGAAACAGCTACACGAATGTACCGATGGAAAAAAGCCTTCACATGCATAAGATTGCTCAAAGATCACCCTTACTATATGTGGAATTACCCTTTGCAAAGAGTGTAGTTCTTTTATTTGTTATACAGTCCTCCAAAATCCTCCAACACTAAATTCAAAGTAAAAAAAAAAAAAAAAAAGTGAATAACTGAATTTTCTTCAGATATATCAGGAAGTAAAACTAAAGGTGTAGCATGTATTTTTTGGTTCTGCTTCAAAAATGAAGGCCAAAGAACGCTGCCGCAGCATACCTTAGATCAGCAACAACACTAGACAAGACAGGTAAGACAGGTTATCTCTTGCTTTATGGATGCCAGGGAGGTCAAGCCTCTCCCTGCTTCTGTGTAGAAACATTCCACGGAGCATGGTGCTGGCACTCTCTGGCTACACTATTTGCTCTCATTTGTATTTCTGTATTGGATTCAGCACAGTAGGGAATGCTCCTGAGCAATTTATTTTCTCCAACCATTCTGTTCAGCTCCTCCTGGGGATTAAAAGGAAATCTCTGACAGGTAGACAGCTCCCTGTGTATAAAAAAATCTAATGTCAGAGCGAAATCAGTAGCTGGCCAACTACAGTAAATACAGTGAAGGAAGAGAAGCCACAAAGAAAGCTATTTGAGACAAACTGGCATTCAGAGACAGTGTATGAGACACTGGCTGCCTACCAATCCACCTGAGTGTGCAATGGGTACTGAGAGGTTGCATGTTGTTACCTAAATCTTACCCAAAACCTCTCAGCTGATAGGTGGGATTTCTTGTGGAGATGTCAAAGCTGTACACAGAGCTTTAATTACCATTAGCTAGAGTAATTTATTCTGGTAAAATAAAAATGTCACTGATGGAGACTGCTATTGCTGATGGGAAGATTGTTAGGAGCACTGACACATGCTAACACTGCTTTTAATGAGGTCATTTGTTGTTTCTCAAAGAAGTGTTCCTTAAAATGATACGTCACTAGGAAGCTGCCAAACACCATAAACAAGAATCCACCCTGTCATAAAAATATTTACCTTTGTAAAGAAGCCAGAAGAAGGCTGAGACATTTAAGCTCCAAACATTTACTTTGGCCAAATGACTGAATTCAAACAGCAACTCACAAAACACATTGTCATCATCATTCAACACTGCAACATCATGCTGTGCTTCAGCACTAAATTCCACATGCACGTGAAAAATAAAAAAATCTACAGCTGGGCATAAAATTGTGGCTTCTCACACCTTCACAAATGATATTCACAATCTTTTTGACAAAAAAGGATTTTTTTTGGAGGGGTAAAAAAGGAAAATATTGTATTAGGAGAAACTATCATATTAGAGTACCTAGCATATATACCTAGCAAATAGGTAAATTTTTTTACATAAGAATTTACTGTAAGGAATTGAACAGTGAAACTGGAGGCCTTGAACTTGCAGGCGTTCCAGCAATTTCAAGTTTTGCATTGGAGAAAAAACACTGCCTTCATTTTCTACTTCAGTGCTTCTGTGCAGGAAGAACTCAGGTCAGTGTTGAGTCTGAGTTACTGTTGATAACTGTCAACAAATAAAACTCTGCCCTATATTTCATTCTTTATGAAAAATAAATGAGCACAGGGCAAGGAAATTGGCTATCTTTCTGACAGAAGAATCTGCTAGCTGGTGCAATTTGCATTTTGAAATTACTTTTGAAGATATAGTAATGGACTTTCCACATTGAGCTTGAGACACATAAGACAGCATGAGACCTGGTCATATTTGCTGTTGTAGGTTCATGGCATGTGAACCTCATCTCTAGATAAAAACCAATTATGTTCACTAGATCTGGCATAAGAATTAACTATATGTTAATAAGAAGTTTACTTTAACTCAGCTAAATATGACAGCAACCTAGAAGCACAAGAGAAAGGATTTACTTTCCTGTGGTGGCAAGAAGAAAAGTTAAAGGTCTTTCTGACTGGATCTTTTTCCCTCTTGAGTACTTTATGTACATAGCTGGTTTTGAAATAGACTAAAAATAAAATCTCTATTACTCATTCTTGAATTGAAATTATTCTGCTACAACTGTGCAGTCCCAGAACAATTGCGAGTATGAGTAGAAGTCTTTCTTCTCACTCCTCAGTTCTCTGGTCTGAGCCAACAGTATGTTGTCCTTCAAGGAACATCAATATCTATGACTTGACACGTGTTCAAAGCCAATAATTTAGTCCATCCTTAATCCTGACAACACCCTCTAGCTTTATGATTGTATACATGTCCCAGTGAAACCATCAGGATTTAGGTACAAACTTCAGCTCTGTGTGTAATTCAGGATGAGTGAGCATAAAAACTAAGGACCTAACTGTGCAGAAATCAGGCCTCACACTGCAGTAAATGGTCTTGTTAGCTTTATTGCATTTATACTTCTAGTTTTTTCTTTTACTGCCTCTCACTACATTTTCTCTCTTATATATAAAATACAGAATTTTTTTTTTTTTTTAAACTTGAGAGCTTACTTAATTGCTCTTTCTTGTCAGTAAAGGATTAAAACTAGAAACTGTGAGTAAAAGCCATTCCTTTTCAAGTACTGTTTCCTTTAAAAATGTCAAAGGCATTCAGTGTGTTAATTAAATTTTAATTAGCCATTTTCTTTTGCTAGGAAAATGCCTATCTTATTGCCAGAACAGCATGACAGCATCTTCAGAGAGTACGCTACTAGTTCTTCTTTACAGGAGAAAATAAGCCATGCACACTCTAGAAGAGGAAGGTTATGCTATGTTTAAAACTGCAGCATATACTTTGAACTGGCAAAAAGCAAATAAAGGCTTTGATGTTATAATATGTTTTTCTGCTACTAGATGTTCTCCATTGCCAGGCAAAACAAACACTTAGGGGAATCTCTGCAGTTTACTCAAGGTAAACTAGACCAGTCAAATCAGCAGTTTGAACTGATTTTACTGGAGTCAGGGTTTCACCCAAGACGTTGTCCAGCCTTCCCTCTTAACTCTCCATGTTTACAGCCCTTTTTAAACAGAAGAGACCTCAACAGTAATGAAGTCTTGGCCTCACAGTCACAAAGTCTAAAATAAATGTATGTAATACTCCTCCCCTTCCCTAGGCCTATCAAGTCCAAACATAGAAGTTGTCTCTCTGTGTTTCCTTCAGGGTGTAATGCAGGTCACATTTCTGTTACCTGTGAGATCACATTTCTCATCCAGGTTAAATGCATTAGCAGTTCTTGTGCTAAGCTTCCCCTAAAATAAAGTTCCCCTCTACAACTTACAGACACTATTCACATCTCCTCTCAGCTGTGATTTTACCAGGCTGTGCAAGTTAAGCCTTTTAGGCATTTTCCATGAGTGTTTAGTATGCAGACACAAGCTGGCCCAACCAAGGCAATCCCAAATTCTCAAATGTTTAGGTAAAGACAAGGTCTGTGGACTTGAATCCAGCACTGGTTAGTACACATTCAGACTAGGCAGCACCTATCATACAATCACTCCCCTTCTCTCTGACCATATTACAAGTTGCTGCACCTTTTACCAATACACCTTTGTTTTGAACATGGTTGTGCAGAGCTCTATCAAACTTGTATTTAGGCTGCCACAACCATACCTACATTTTATCACATTTTCTAATCATCTCCCTGGTTTTAGACATGATTTACTTTAAAATGTGCCTGAATTTTCCATCCTGATAAATTTATATTGAAAAGCTTGCTGCCAGCTAAATCTCTTAATTCAATTGTGATAATGTTAGTTTCCATATCTACAATGAATAACTGGTGATATAAACCCTGCTAAGACTGAGGCAAAGCCTTTATTCAGCACAGAGGTCATTCCTACTTGTGATCTCTGCCTATCTTCACAGCAGAGAGGTGCCATTTCCTTCCGTTTTCTTTTAGCTGAAGCCACATTGCCAGTCATATTTTGTTAAACACCTGGGGTGCTTAACAGTGTATTCGATTTACAATGAAGTTATTTGAAAGGTTTGCTTTTGAATTTCCATTCACCAGAAACAGAAGATAGAATAATTCTTCATTTACAGTGTGCAAGAAAATAATTAGTCCCACAGAAGCAGGGATCCCATCTCAATCATTATATTATTATTGCATTAAATAATAATAAATTTATGCATGATATTTATGCTGTATGGTTGCATTGCAAGAAATCCAGAAAGAAATCCAGAAACCACAGCTCTCTACCAGCTAAGATACAAAATGAAAAATGGGATTAACTGTGTCCAAAATGTATGAAATCATTTGAGTGTACAAAAAAGTTTTCAAACTTGGAATAATTGAACACACTTTATTAGAATGTCACCTTAAAGGGACATAGCCACGTGAACTGGCACATTCCTAGCTTTGTAAAGTGAAATAATTCCTTGAACCACTGGAAAGAATTGATTTTTGTGTCTTTTATTGTAGCAGAGTAGTAAAAGTTAGAGGATGAAAAAGGCCCATTATTTCATCTAACACATAGAAGTATATTCACAATTGCTTTGTCCAAGAAAATTTTAAATGGCTCATGGAATAGCATTTCAGCTGCTTCTCTGATCTACTATTTTGCAGTCAGTTAAATTCTAGCAGAAGGAATTTTTTCCCAAATTTATCCTCTGCATTATTCAATAATTCTGCAATCTTTTTAAGGTGAAATCTTGGTATATTCAGGTTAATGAGTGTTTCATTACTGACTTCAAAGTATTCCACCTTAAGATTTTGGGGTTGGTTTGTGGCTTTTTTTTGCTTTGGTTTTGGTTTTGTCTTTGTTATTTGGTTTCTGTCGTTTGTTCATTTGTTCACTTTAATGTATAACTATCGTGCATCCCCATTAAAAAGCATTACAGAGCTTCCTAGGTTTGGGACCCTTCATCCAACTAAAAAACTATTTATCATTGTCCAGTTTCTTCTTACTCCATTGTTTGCAGAGCCATGCAGTCAGAATGTGCATATTCCTTTCCATTTTCAGCCCATTCTCCCCATCAATTACTGAAATCAGTATCTCTCGCTGACATCAGGACTTGTCCCTCCCCTGGTTTTATAAATCCCATGACATTTTTCAGACACACAGAACCACACAAAGGGAACTGGGAAGGTAAAGCAACATCCTCTACCACTGATAATTCAACAAGAAGTAAAAGCAAGGTTTTCTGTACCACAAAATATAGGTTTCTTCCACTTGAGAAAGAAGGCAAGTCCATCTACTGGTACCAGGGTTAGGCACACATCCTCTAATGGCCCACATACCTTTCTATACCTATGCTCATGATTGCACTATCACAAGCTTAACAAAGCCTGCTGGTGGGGAAGCAATGCATCTGACAAATACTCCCCTATCTTTTCACCATAATGAAGACAGGCAGTTGTAGACAGCATGCATAAAATAGATACCTTGATATCTGTATAAATTCATCTGCTGGAAACATGGTAAAAATTAGCAATTTTGAATGGTGCTTTGAGGTCCTTGGCTGAAAAGTTTGACAGAAGTATGAAGTACCATTACAGTATCTATTATTTTTATATGAACACAATTCAGAGTAGCAGTACAAGAACAGGCACAAGAAATATCTAAAGAGAAGGCAGAGGAACATAAATGTTTATTCCGAAAAGACTGCTATGGTTTCTTGCTCCCAGTGCACACCCAACCAGTTCCCTCTGAACAAACACTATCCAGTCTGTTGTCCCATTCCTTGATCATCAGCTTGATAAAAGAGTGAATACAATCCAATGGGGTCTTTGAACCTCTGATCTATGGACAGATGTAGAATATCCTTTTCTGATGGATTCAGTGAACATCTGCATTTCTCATCCTTCTGGCATCTTTACTCACTGCTAGCTTCCATTCTTATACGTCACTGAGGGAGTAGCTTTAAAGTAAAAACCTGGGAAAGCTGAAGCAATCAATCCAAGCTGTTTGGGGTCTTCTACAATGTAAAACCAAATTTTGTTTGATTTCAACTTATCATAGCAGAAAACTGAAGTATGTTTATCTAGATTCTTCCTCTGTGATGCCTTGCTGGAATGTTGCTGTAACATATTCATTATCAGGGCTGGATGATCATTTTCATCATTCACATTAAATGTCCACTGATGAATCATTAATTGGTATTAATCACGAAATTGTTGTATAAGTGCAAAGACTATAGGGGCCCATGTATGCCTCACTAAGCTAATATAGCTTAAGAAATTTACTGGACTTTCAAAGGTGTTAGCTATTGAACCTGGTAAGAAGAACTAATTATAACTCAGCTAACTTAGCGCCAAGCATACTGAAAGATGGAGCACAATGAATTTTGCAGTTTTTCGTGTTCCTAACAAAAAGATTATTACTGCTACTGTTCTTACTACCACTAAACAGTTCATGATCTTGATTCCAAGGACACCCATGATGTGCCAGGCACTATAGAAATTAAACACGAGAAGCAGCCATTGCCACAATGGCACAGAAGACAGCACAATAGAAAGCACTACTCATTGCTTGAGCAAATGCCTTCTGCCATAAAAATGAGTGCTAATCAAAAGAGATACATCTGTCTGTGAATGCAATATCATGCTAAATGTCCTATACATTTTCTAAATACTTGTATAAGGAGGCATGGAACTGAAAATTAAATAGCAATGAAGAGCATAATACAATAAAAGAGGCATTGTATCAGCACAATAAATAATCCCAACAGTAAGACATTGTCAGTTATAATGTATCTGTTACTGCTGAATCTTCCTGTAATTGTTTACATTTCTAATTAAAATAACATATATAGAGAGGGACCGCTGCTATTCCTCCCAGGAATCCACCTCAAATGCTGCTGCAGCTGCACTGCAGAAACACAGAAATTATATCCTAAAGTGCATAGCATTGGTATCTTTCATTCAATTGCAAGATGGTTTGGCGATATTCTTGAACAGGTTTCAAAGCTCATGTTGGCCACTGCATGTGAGACAGAAGATTTCTGGTGCCATGAAAGCCTAGAATTAGCCTGGATTTCTATTGCTAGAGTAGATAGTTAAATGTGAATAGCAACATATGGCTTGCATATGCATGGACATCTGTATATTTAAGTTTGCAAAGGAGAATAGCATGCAGTCAAAAAAAATTAGATTTCATATATGATTTCCTGTATCATTTTTTGCTTGAATATTTAATTTTTTCAAGGACCTCAGTATACAGAGATGGAAATACAGGATTCAGTTCTGGAAGGGGTCCCAAAAATATCAAGACAATTTCAGCTATTGTAATTAACCATGATCATAAACCGATCAAGCTTAATACCTTAGGCTTATTACAGAGCTTTATTAGAAAGTTGTTTGTGCATCTGATCCCTCTGAAGATTAGAAACCTTCTTTTAATGTATTTCTAAATGTATTCATGGCCATTCACTCCTACATAGAGACAGTCATTGGCTAACACAGCAATTCTGCTTCCCCGGTGTTTATAAACTGATGCAGCCAGAAACAGTTCTCCACTCGGTTTTCACTTGACTGTATCTTAAAATGTTTTTATTTTAGATCTCTCTATCCTGATCATACAAAACTGCAAAAAAAAACCAGAATAGATGGAATAAAGGAGAATTTTTATGGTTTTGATTTTTAATTGAAACATCTCAGATATAATCTAGTGTTAAACCTCCTATTTTGTTCATGCCAGATCACTCATTCCTGGATAATGCATATTTCCCATCGCATTAATCTTTTCAGACTAGAGGACTGCCTGAATAGCTGATACAACCACTTTATAGTCTTTGAGTGTGAAGGTGAAGAAAGCGCAAAACAAAGATGGAAGAAGGAACCAGTTATACTGATGAAGAAGTCACACTGGTGTCCTAACTGCATGTCCTATGAATCAGTGAATTTTATAACTTGAACATCTTAAATTAGCACCACAGCCAACTGCTTTACATAACCACACTGCTTTTTCCTTCTAACTAGCAGCAATAAAATTATAGCATGGTGGCACTTCTGAGGGGAGTGAATTGGCTAAAAAAAATCTCCTAAGTGTGCTACTAATGCTCCCAGAAGAACCATAGACCAAGTGATACTATGAAAGCATAATTTTTCCAAACATTGACAAGATTTACTGGCTGGAAAAAGCAAATGATGTTCCACAATGGCAGATGGAAAGGAAATTACTCCTGCATGGGTTTGAGAAACTTTCTTTAGCCTGCTCTATCTTTTGCCAACGTCTAGCAGGTTCAGCTGGATGACAGTTGTAGGCTGACTGCCCAGGTCCTGTTTATCAAGGCAACAGAGGTCTTTTTCATGATTTAATCAGCACTCAAATCTCTGTTAGTGACAACTGAATTTCAGAATGCAGAATATTCAAAAGAACACAGTCCTGCAGTGTTAATCAGAAACTCTCACTGCAGAATTAATATGTGCTTTCTGTGTAAATACTTTCTCCCAGTGACTTTGGATTTTCTGGGATAAACGATTTAGTAAACTGCAACAGAAGTGCTGGAGATGCCTGTAAGATAATCTATGCAAGAACTGTGTTATAACAGAGAAACAGTAAGCAGTCTCTATAGCCAGTCTCCCAGATGCATGCAGCACAGGTACTTTAAGAAGGAATACCAAAAGTCAGTCAGCTGAGCTGGTAATGAACTACAAGCCAATGCTGGATTCAGTGTTATGAAAGCACAGTTAGCTACAGAATAACGCTTTAAAATACAGAATTATAAATACCATTGAAAGCTATAAAGAGTTATGGTCCCTTCCTTAAGTTGAGAGGCTGATCAAATGATGGCACCTAATACAATATCTGGAATATAAAAATCTTCAGACCCAAATAATTTGATTTCTTCAGATGTGCTGAGTTAGGGAAACAAAGAGGTAGCCAGAATTGACAGGTATGATCTAAAAAAAACCCCCCAAAACCAAACCATTTTTAAGTCATGTTGTTTCCTTTTCATTTTCTTTTATTTTATTCATATTTCTAGGAATGGAAATAGTTACAATCAGGACTTCTGGCAGATGCTAACTCTCTTCATACATTCCAGGAATGTGGTGAACAAAGAGGGCAGTAAGTGGCATTTTAGTTTTGCTAACTTTAGCAGCTTTAACTTACAGATTTTAACTCAGATCTAATGACGCTTTGGAAGATAAGGATTGACCTTTATGGGACTTCTACCATTCTACAGAAAACTGCTTGGTATATGCATTAATCTACTCAGAAGGAATCTCATGGAGCTTAAATGCCAAGCGAACATGTGAAATACCAGGTTTTAAAGTGGAGTTTGTACAGCTGCCACACTGGTTTAGGAGGGAGCAACTGCAGCCACAGCTCTAAATAATAGGAAAACAGAACTTTGGATGGAAACTGCCTTTCTGCTTTTTGGCAAAATTCAGCAGTGATGCAATTTGCTTTAGTTTTGGCTCTCCCTCCTGTTCATTCTTCTGTTTTCTTTTTTCCCCTATTCCCTTATTCCTCCTATGCACTGCATATTATTTTTAATAACACTGTTTAAATGACTTGGCAAGGGGATTTTCTGCAAATATTAAAGTAAGATTTAATATCCAAGTTTGTTACAACAATTAGGATTTCAAATCCAACATCAAACTGAGCTAGTTATTGTGTAATTTGATTCATGATGGAGGAAGAACTGTAAAACATCTCTACCAAAATCAGGGTTTGTTTGTTTTGCTGTTGTCTGTAGATCCAGATTAAGTAATTAAATGTTTGGAACAAATACAAAATACTGCAGATTATAAATATTTACAGCACCCAAACTATTTCCTGCTATCTTAAAAGTTAGAGTATACCTGTTGTTGATGTCTTAAATACTGGGACTCTGAACATCATAGCTCCACTTTGTACCTTGAATAAAACAACACATTTTGTAGTTATTTTGTTTTACTTTGGATGCCACTTCCATCAGTGTTAGCATTGCTTTGGAGTAAAAATACATTTAAAAAGCTAAATGAGTCCTGCTACCATGATCAGATTCTGAGATGTTTCAGTATGAGCTTCTATATGAAAGTGAGATTTAAGGTATGGGACACCACAGAAGGGGCCACTCGCAAGCCTTTCCCCAATAATCTATGGCAGAGACATAATGGGGCCTCAGTGTAAACTTAGATGTCTCAGGTTAGGCACAAATCTTGTTACTTTCCTGGCCTGACTAATCTATCTTACTTCAGTGAGGCTCTGTGATGCTCAGAAGCTCTGAAAATTAAGCCAAGTAAGTGTTGTCTTCTGCTTAATGGACAGACAAAATAAATGAAGGGAAGACTTTACCCAAGATTCTCAATTACATGAACAAAATCTGCAATGCAGAATACAAAAATATGTGAGAAAAACACAACATAAATCCATAAGCAGATAGAAATTGTGTGAAAGGCTTTTGCTACTGGCGACAAGAAAAGAAACAACACATTGGACTTGGAGGTACACAACAGTTCCTGTAGGGAGTCTAGTGCTCACATAAGGTTTTACATACCAGGTTGATTAATTTCAATCCTACTGACTCATCAGACTAAATCCCTCATACTTTGGTTTGAATTCACACATTTGGCTCATATTTACTCATTTGAAAGAGATGATTCTAAAGCAAAACCCTGGAATTATACTTCTAAGAGAAAAATAAAAACATTAGGATTTCAGATACACTTTCCTGTGTTTTGGAATTCCTTAAAGGATTATTGTCTGCTTTATTCCTCCCCATGCCTGTTTACTTGGCAACCAGGAGTAAATACAGTGTGTAGTCAATGCTTCTTCTCGTACATACGCATGTGGACATCTGATAAACTGGACTGGTTGCCTTTGCAGCAAAATAAGACTCAATAAAATGGTTTCTAATTTTTTTACTTCAGAGACCTAATATGTAGATATAGTGTGAAACAAAAACTCTTTTGGATTATAAGAGATATAGTGAATCTTGGCTTTCTTGCATATCCTTAACAGAAATGAAGCTGAGATGATCAAAGTAAGAAATTTCAGCTTCACAGAAAATATTGTTGAGATCAGACATTTTAGTGTCCTTGAAATGTAACTATTTATAATAGTACCTTAGTGCGATCAACATCTGAATTCATTTCTTGTCTTTCATGGTGGTATCTGAATTTTTGTTTCACGTCATTGTGACCACAATTTCCAGAAATTTTGAGGTTTAAGCACACAGATAATCTCATTAACGTCAAGATGACTATTCATGTGATTAACTTGTACCACACTGTCTGTAGGTGGAAAAATAAGAAGATGACATCTTACTTCAAGAAAGGTTGGAAAAAAACCATCTCTCAAATCCTCAAATTAAAAAATAAAAGGTTCTCCACAAGAAATAAAGTTGAAAATCTACACCACTTCACTGTGTCTTGGTACAGACAAAAATTACTGATGTAATTGGAAATATTTTCATTTACTTCAATGCAATTTTGAATCAGGCCCATATTGCTGAACTATGCAAACATTTTCTCCAACTACGAACTGCTTCACTACTTAACTACACTACATTAACTCATTTGGTTTATAAAATTTCTCCCACTCTACCCTCTGTAAAAGACAGGCTGGGTTTGATCTCTTCTAATGAAATTACAATTAGCACTGTTGAGTCACCTTTTCCTGCCATCCTCTGCTATAGTACCATTATAAGTGCAGCTGATGTCACTGAACTTGAGTTATTCTTCAGTCATACTGAGTTGAATGAAATCAATATTCTTTTCCCTATAGATGAAATTAATTTAGTAATACATAACAGCAGTAGACCTTCCTTTCTTTGTCCTCTACAATCCATCAATGTATTCTGCTTGGCTCTTGAATTAACACATCTTAATTTGTGGGCAACAACTTTTTCTAGCATAATTAAACCTTTCAGTCTTTGATTTCGAGTCCCTGAAATAGTCTGGGCATTTTCCCCTACTAGTAATGATCTTTGATTGGGATATCAAAATATAGAATAAAAAGATATATCCCAACAGTGTGTCGCTAATAATTCTAATGCCTAAACAAGACTTTTTTTGATTATCTTTAAAGAAAGATCATCTTTAGTTAATTGGGATTCCAGTTTATGCAAAATATTTTCATAGAATTTTGTTTGTGCTGAAAGAAAACACCAGCACTTTTTTTCTGCCTGAAAAGATGCCAGCTGGAGCAAACTAATGAGCCCCAAAAAGAGAACATTTGTACAGCTGGAGACTGAATGTTACCAAGCTGCTTGGTTTTGATTGACACTATAACAGTCACGGTAGTGGAAGGTGATCAATAAAATTCCCTTTGTGACAATGTGAATAGTATCATCCAAGAGTGATTTTTGAGCAAAAACATTCAGAAGTTCCGCTCAATTTGGGTAAGCATCCAAGGCTTCATATCTTTCTTCTAATTGCCTAACCCATTAAGGTCTTGAAATTTCAGTCAAAAATAAGTTGATCAGTGGCTTTCTTACAGTATTCAGGATTGCTTTGGTACGTGGTATCAGCCCAAGCCAGGAAGGATAATGAACCAAGAACAAGTTTTGAAATCAACAGCTCTTAAGCTTTTTAAAGTTGCACTTTGGGAAAAGAGTTTAACTCCTATTTACTTTGAGCTAGATCATTCTTCTCTATCAGCTTCAATTTGTGGTGTATTTAATACACAGAGCGGGAAGCATTGCTATTCATGTTTATATATGCAGCCGTGTACACAAAACAAATCATTAAACATTTTACAAGACACACCAACATGATCTTAATCAATTCCAATGGAGACAGACTTCCCTGGAAATAGGTAAAATAGAGCCCCATCTGAAAACAGAGGGCAATGGGTTGTGACTACAACCAAAACTGTTTCCAGTCAACAAAGGAGTACACATGGAGTGAGAGGTTTCAATAAGAAACACAAAATATGAGCACATATGAGGAAACCTAAACACGCAACAGGAGCACTTCAGATGGAAACACCTAAAGGATTCAGATGGATGTATCTAATATGCAGCAGATGAGTAAGATTATAGGTAAGCCAGTATGAAGGCTATAGGTAGAGACTATGAACAGCTGTAAGCAAAGACTATGGAGGGCTGTAAGCAATGTTTTTGTGTATTTTTGTAAAGTAGTAGCGCTGTGCCCAGAGCTAAAGCAATAAGGCTCAATATCTTGGAGAAGAGGGTTTTTTTTCATGTTTTATTGTGCTTTTGGAGTATTTAATGCCTCACTAGATCTAAAAAACCCTAGGGTCCCATGCTCATTTCAATTCAATTAAGATATACAGGCTGTGCAAAATATACATCAATAGGGAGCCGCATTTTCAGAAATAACTGCTTATCTGTGCACTTTTTAGCTCATTATAACAGACTCATGGAATCCAACTTTAAATAAAGGCTGTTGGTGGACTAAATTACAACACAGTACCAAGAGGCTTCATGAACTAGAAATATTCTATTTTATTAAGTTTTCATTATATATACAGTATGAGTCAGCAAGCATTCAGTCTCTGCTAACCAGGGTCCTGTTACTTACTCTAAAGCTTAAAGGCAAATATTTTTCACCAAGGGCACCATGTAAATGAACTGTAGGTTTTGGCTCTCTCCCTGTTAAAACAGATTTGACAGAGTGTCCATCTCACAGACATTCCGGGTCTCCTTCCAGAAAGCCTGCTAAGTGCTCAAGGAGATAGTACAATCCTCTCTTCCCTGCTGTTTGGCAGCATCCTTTCATGACAGCATACTTCCATGCAAACACACAGACTCACTAAGACTTCATTCTCAAAATGATAAAGATTTTTTTTCTTTTAATTCAGAATAAATAAGTGATTTCTCTTGTAAAATTGCCTACACCAATTTGATGCAAAGACAGGGGCTTTGTCCCTAAATCCTCCCTCAATGATGGTGCTGACACTGAATGCGGCGTCACTGTCCAAGGGGCTATCCCACAACATGCAACAGCTCGTTTGGGTTACAAACATATTGCGATATGCCAATATGTAAAGAAATGCTCAAATTTCAATGATGCTTGGAGGAACTCAGTACTTTTTAGGTTTCTGCCTCTGTCAGATGCTTGAAATCAACCAAGATTTGCAAGGTGCAGGGAGGCCTGTCAGGGAATGACAGCATATTTTCTCAGGCAAGCAAAAGTGGTTTCTAATGCGGTTTCTAGTCCGTTTTTCTCCAGGAATGAGAAGGCCTTAACAGCTATCAACACCGCAAGTAACCCTCATGGTGTGCAGGTCAGGGAGCCCTGCTGCCACGCTGCCAAAGTGGACTAAACCCCTTCTAATCTGCAGAAAGGTTCTCTGTCAGTGCCCACACTGCAACAGGCTACATGAAAGAATTGCAGCCTGGGGAAACGTCTTTGATTATTGCATTAATTTCTCCCTCCTGGGCCCTCATCATTTAGGTAAGGAAGTTTCCTGTTCGTTCACCTGGGATGGCAGTCCCTCAGGCTGCAAGGAGGTGGATGCTCCCAGCACAGCTGATGCCACTGAAGGGGGGAGAAAGTGCCAGAAGGAGGCAGAAGGAGCTGGATCGCTAATTTAGGAGGGGTTGCGGAAGCTCTTCTGTTGGAGATCAGTGCTTTTAAAGGTCCTCTAGGGATGCTCAGCTGAAGGTAAGGCAGAAGTCAGGGTGGTACTAAAGATGCCTCAGTACTGGGGCGTTTGTGGAAATGCCCCCTTTGGATTTACACCATATCCATATAGCAGTGTTACTGGCTCTGTTCTGTGCTCAGATTAAGCGCAGTTTTAGGGGTGTAAAGCTTTTCTGCTTCGCGGAGTAGAGCAGGCAGGTCCTGCCATGGGGTGTTAGGTCTGCTTGGGGCCGGTCCATGTGCTCGGCTGTCAGCCTGACCCGGGGGCAGCGGTAAAGCACCAGTGACTGGGCTGGTGGGTAACTTCCTTGTGTGATCTGCGGGCGACGGGGGGGGTCCCCAGCAGCAGCAAGGAGGGGTAGAGCTCCCCCATGTGCGGCGGTCAGCATAGCAGGAGAGGAGCAAGCCACGCCTCGTCGGAGCCGGGAACAGTGGCGTGGCTGGTGAGGAAAAGGGGGACGAGCTTTAAAAGACCGCAAAGTCTCTTTAAGGGAAACGCGTGGACAAGGCGGCAAGGGCAGATTGACGGGAAACTGCGGTTCTAGTGTCCCTGTCACAGCTCGTTTAAGTAGCTGTATGTCGAATTGCAGGAGCCCGGCGGCGGGGCGGCCCGGCGAGTGCCGTCCCCCTTTGTTTGGCTTTCTCTGGGTATCTGATCCCAGAGTGAGCACGGTACAAATGTCTCTTGAAAGCACGATAAGTTTCTTCAGACGCCTCAGACACTTGGCTTGCTTGTTGCAAATGCACCCGAAATGATGATAATCAAATGTAATTCCTTATAGATGGGTTGGGAAAGCTCAGTGTTGGTGCAGTTCTTAAAGGGCCTTAACAAATGAATATCTTGTACCTTAACTATTCCATTTTGAAACTTTCTTTTGTAAAAATAACGATTACAGTAGAGACTTGTACTTGGCTTAGGTTTATTTAACTTGAATAACTAAAATGTGGGGGGTTTGTTTTGTTTTTCCTGATACTTCTGTTATGGTACCAACCTCTGTGTTTGTACACATTGCTCTTCCTGTAATGAAGGACTTTGAGAACGTCCCCATTATAAATGACAGGACTTGATTCATCTTTGAAGTACATAAGAAAACTGCAGTCAAGTTTTTGTGGTATTTGATTATACTATAAATTATATGTAAAACTGTTTTTAAAATGACGCTGCTCTGAAAGCCGTAGTGAAAGGTAGCATGCTATCAGTCTCAGTATATAGTTATTTCTTTGGTTTAACTACAAGGTGAAAGAATTAAGGACCTTACCCTGTTTCTCTGTTTTGTTTTCTGGAATTTTTCACATCTCACTTCTAGCACAAGTTAGTGTTAGCAAATAGGCAGTTAAGGTCAGTACTTAGGTGGCATATGCCAACATGAGAAAAATAGCACTGGGAGAATCAGTGCTGTAGTATGTAAAACAGGTGTAACAGGAACAAACATACATGTAATGTTAAAGTATTTGTCTTAATTTTCAGTGTGTGCAAAGTATGAAGTTCTTTACCCCAAAAGCTTTTGGTAGAGCTTTTGGGGTCAGAGGCAAGGCCTTGTGGTCATTTTCTTCACCACTAAGGGACTGGAGAAAGAATTAAGTAACAGTAGCTTACCAAGAAGAAAAAAATACATGTAGAATAGACCTTGTTCTTCTGAATTTGCTTGCCTGGTATTTCACAAGGTTATTCACAAGTTGCTTGATGTCACAGTTCACGTTCTTCTCAAACAAATAATCAGTATCAGCTCTTTCTTGCATAATATATATAAAAATCAATTGACTATATAAACCAGTAATTGGTATTGCGTGGATTAGCTTCTTTAGTGGTTCTGAAGTGTTAAATATAATACCTGGCACAAAAGTTGAGCTGAATGTCATTTAGATGTCTTCTGATCAAGACACTGGGTGCTGGAGAATCTTGTATTTTAGCCTGTCTACTTACAACCTGTTTTGCATATTTCTTTCATTGAAAAATCCTGGTGTTTCTTGGTAACTATGTAGTCAAATAGAGATGTGGTAGAATGTGGCATATGAAGAAACTGAGGGTCCCTTTCTGTCTTGTCAAGTAGCTGGGAGAGTTCACTGTATTCCCACCCTCCACTGAATACCGCAGTTTTGAATTTATAGGCCTGTCTGTGCCACGTTTAAAGACCATGGTACCAATGAGTGGTAAGCCTGTGGACATGCAGAATGCTATCTCCAGTGTCTTTGAGATTGTCTCTGTTCCCTCTTTTATGGGAAAGCTGGGAATGACAATATATGCTGGCATCTCAGTCACTGCAGTTCAGGACCTTTTTTCTCCTACACCTAATAGGTAGCATTTCATGTGAATACAGCAAGCTCTTAGTGACTGAGAGTCTAGCATGTGTATAATTCTGCTCTTGAACAGCTGAGAGCAATAATCTCATGTTGTTCCTGTATGAGGTGTCCATAGTCCACCTAGAGATAGACTGAGTGAAAAAATGCAGGTGATCTGTTTCTTGGTGGTGATTGGCTATTGGCATAGGTCACCTTTAAAGAGCAGGTAGGGAAAAAGCCCTAAATCTGTATTTGTGTCTCTCCTTTGCATCATGTCTCCCAAACTGTCCTCAGAAATTTATTTGCTGTGAAGCTTGCTTGCCACTTGAATGCAATAAAAGTTGAGGTTGAAAGTTTGTTTTGAAAAATAAAGGGTATGGCATGGGAAAATTGGGGAAGATGAGGATAGTGGTGAATAAATTTAACAGGAGAACAAAATATCCAAAATATTTCAGACTTTTTTCTTTGTTCCTTAATTTGTAAGGAAACGGAACAAGCCCATTTCCTGTGAAGGTTACCTTCAGAGGCTATCTATGGTACTACAGTAACTTCTGAAGAGTTAGGGGACAAAGAAGGGGCCACTGAGATTATCAAGACCATTAAAAGTTATGATTGTGGCACCAAGTTAGAGACAAGCACCTTATATCTCAGGCAGTCTAGGGGGAAAAGAAGGAGGAGTGTTGTTTATCTGAAATAGTAAAGTGTCTTAAAGAATGGTAGTAGGTGGTGTATAACTTTTTCATTATCCTGTCACACTTGGAGATTCTGCTTTGCAGCACCTCAAAGTTAAGAGCAAAACAAATTTATTGCAGTGTATCTGTCTTTTTAGGTGGAGGGTTTTTTTTCCACTTTTTCCATCTAGGTTTGAGGCTTGATATTAATCATTTCTCATATCATTCTTGAGATGAGAGGAAATAACAAGGGACTGCAGTGCTAAATTCAGATCAAAGGAAGCCACTGCTTTCCTTTTTCTTGGTTGTAAATCTAAAATGATGAGATCAAAAAACTATTCTCTGGTAATTTTAGTGTGGCTTTTGAGTAGAGGATATTCTCTACTCCTAAAAAGAACTTGTCTGTATGTTAAATAGGTTCTGTGGCATTTAGAATATGATGCAAATCCCTTTAACTTTTGATGCTCTACTGAAAGGAAAAAAACAGATGCAATTTAGGCCAGGAAGACTTTTTGTTTCTCTTTATGTGGGTACACATATTTGTATATGATGTTTTAATCAGCTGCAATAACTTCCTGCCTTCTTTACATAGTCAAATCTTTGTGGTTGTATGAAATTGGTTCATTCTGTATATAAACCCGTGTTCCCTTAATTGATTACAATGTATAAGATTGTGCATGCAGAGGAAAAATTCTAACAAGCTGGCAACATGGAAGGTATTATTCCTGTAGGGCTTTTCTAAGTTTGAGGGGTTTTCAGTAAAATGGAAAGGGTTTTATTTATCTTTCCTACATACCTTTCTAAATCTTAGCTTTTAAAAATTGATGGTATCTGAATCCTGTGGATTCTGCCCTGGTTTTGTAGCTGTCCAGAGTGGAAAATCGGGGAATCTGTCAGTCTAGACAATGGCATGTCACACCACTGCTAAGACCATACCCCAGACCTCCGGGCAGACTTAGCTATATAGTTTATGCTTAAATGCAGTCTGCGATGTCATAAAATACTGCAGTAGGTTTCCCAGAAAGGGGGTGGATGTGCCATCCCTGGAGACATTCAAGGACAGGCTGGATGTGTTTCTGGCCAATCTGAAGATGCTCATTGCAGGTGGATTGGACTAGATGACCTTTGAAGATCCCTTCCAACCCAAGCTAGTTTATGATTCTATGTATAGTACCTCTCCAGTAACTGACTTTTTTAACACATGTATTCCGTATGGGGTTTCTTTGTCATCTAAAGCCTAGTGATTTTCAGTTTGTAGTGCTTTTCTGATTGTTCATAACGTCTAAAGGAGTATAAGTAGTAGCAGAAACAAAGGCTTATGACGTTTAGTATTCAGATAAGAAAAACAAGACTCCTAATGCCCAAGGTAAGCTAATACCTGTCCAAGCAGTAAATGAGTTGTGAGATTTCTGCTTCATTTATAATTGTATTAATGAGGAAGTCACTTCTCAAGTCAAAGTTTCTGGAGTCTGAACAGTATTGAAGTTTAACTTTGCATATCAGAAGATGACTTCTTGCTGTATGAGAGGAAGAAGTAGATTTGAACATATCTGACAAAGGCCAGGAATCCCGTCCATTTGTCATTGTTCTGAATCTCCTGTTGTAGGCCACTTACTTGAATGGGGATGATTTACTGAATTACCCATTCTGCATCAGAAGCAGGATTCTGTTATTCAGGTGATCATAGCTAAAGGAATGCAGCAGAGGATGAACACTTTGAAGGTAGAATGTTTTTGTTCCCAACTAGTGGATAACTCTTTCAAACAGGGTCAGAGCTAACACAAAAGGGTTTATGTAGCTGTGTTGAGGAATACACTGTCTTCCACAACCCAGTCCTTTTAACTGTCTTTATCTATGATCAAAATAGAGACTCATTAGGGATTTGAGAGTGCATGAGTAGAAGTAGATTAGAAAATGCAAAAATACTTCTGCATTTCAGAAACATCTGATGCTGTGAATGGAAAACTGGGTGCACAAGCTGTGACTGTCAGTGTTAGTATAAACACTTTCTTCCCTTCCCACTTTTCCTCTGATAACTTACCCAGCAATTACTTGGAAACAAGAGTTTTCACAGCCAGAATATCTCTTGTGAGGGCAGTTGCTACCCTAATGACAAAGCTGAAACCCTTAACCCCATACCAAAGCAGTTGTTTCTTTTATGGCCTTATTGTTTGGTTTTGTTATCTCAATAGCTTCAGTTTACACCAGAGGCTGGAGCAGATGGGTAGTTAATAGTTTCACAATATAATGAGCTGAAGCTGTTGACTGATAAGTGTTCAGGAACCTGGTAAGTAAACTGCCCATCCCTGTGCAGCAAGCTGGGCTGTCTCACTGCTTGCTATCCTTCAAGATTCCAGTGTATCATGGGCACATGCAGTTGTGACCCTGCAGTTTGCAACTTAGTTTATGTTCCCACAAGAAATTGTGGTTACCTTTTACATACCAGTTGTTTCTCAACCATAGGAAGCAATGCATACATGACTTGCTTTCCATTGTCTGAGTACTGTTAAGCAGCTGATCATGTTCACTGCTTATCTGTTTGGTTTTTCTTGATTACACCATTTCATCAGTCACATCACTATCATTGTGACAGTCTGGCCTATTCCTTATGTGTAAATTACCATGACTGAGCAACAGGTGCTTGGCTTTGATATTTTCTCTTGTTCCAGCTGAGAAACCATATATAGGCCACCTTCCACTCTATAGTCTTCAACATTACAAGACACATGCAATCTGAGATATGAAGTAGGTAATCTACATGCTTAAGTGGTAACATCTCTTCAGTAAGAGTAGTGTCTCCTGACTTCCAGATAAAGAGAATGCTACAGGCATGCAATAACAGACAAGATAGGTGAGGAAGAAAATAAATAATATCACATAGTGATTATGATCAGACAAGGCAGAGAAGCAACTCCTTCCAACTGATGCAAGAAATTTGAGCTAGAATACCAAGCTCTGGGGTTCTTGGGTGCAGCCTAGTATTTCTTGAAAGATTATTATACTTTCTAACGTGACTACCCTTTCTGTTTAAGGTTTTGCTACCTGCGTAATGTTTGTTTCCTTAGGAAAAAGTAGGTATAGCCTTCCCACAAAACAGCAGAAAGAGGCATTCCTGCGTTACTGGGGATAGAGCAGGTGAGCTATGATTACTTACAAAATATACTTGCCAAGACCTTGTGAGCCACGTTTCAACCCACAGCGGGCTTGAAGGGTATTACAGAATAAATATCTAAAAATGGGTTTATAATGGAAACCTTGACAGACCAAAAAGCAAAGCAGTAAGCAGGTGCCACTATAATTAAGAGCAGTGACCCTTCAAAGGAAAGGGTTGCTAGCAGGTAAACAAACTGCCATTGTGCAGCTCACCTCATTAAACGGGAAAGTTTTGAAAATCATTGGAGAAACAGCATCAATCAGTGTTACCTTACACATAGGTTATAAGAGACAGCTGCCTTATATTTACTATTAAAAACAAGGCCTTTGTTCTGAGAGTTGTGCTACAGGTAATCTGCACCCTTGAATTTACATCCTGTCCATAGTTGTCAGGTTCCTTAATACAACTTCTAATCTTGTCC
>JAOEHY010046329.1:0-19449 GCA_025447955.1 Psilopsiagon aurifrons
CTAAGCCTCTCTTTCCAGCCCTCTGAAGACTCCTGAATGGAGTTTGTTTGTTCTTTTTTCTTTTAGGTTTTAGCCTGTGGGCCTCAAGACAAGGAGCTCTTCCCTGGAGAGGGGAGCTACTGATGTGTGGGACACCTGTGCATCCACTGGTGGCCCAGGTTTCTGACCATGGCAGCTGTAAGCTTCCCACTGCTTTGTGATGTGCCCTCATGCTTTTTCTTTGCTAGAAGTGCCTCCTGACCTCAGCTCAGCAGCTTTTGTAAAATAAACAAGCTTTGGGTCTGGCTGTTGGCTCTTTTCAATTATGTCTCTCTGCCAGATGTGGATGGAGAGGTCCTCTCCTCTATGGCAAGCTGGTGGGAGAGGAGGATGGGGTGGGAGAACAAGCTCTTTTCTCTTTTAGCCACAGATAAGCTTTTCTTGTTTCCCCATGAAGATTTACAGAATCTGAAATGTTTTAAAAGTATAAAAAATAATGAAGCATTTCTTTTTCATTTGAATATCCAGCTTGTGAATATCGTGTTGATTCAGAATGGAAAGTTACTTGAGCTGGGATTTGCAGTCAAATATAAGGAGACCTCAGACAAAGCATCTGTGCACAGCCTGAAGTAGCAGAAACTTCCATCCAGTCACTTTGCCTCAGATTAAATCTATACAAAACAAACTTTACAAACATGCATGCAACCACAGTATTACTACTAGTTTGGCTACAAATGCCTTCTATTCCTGGGAGTATTAGCAGAGGAAGTTTCTCTGGAATCAAAACCTGAGGTAGCCAGGACTGCAAAGTACGGGGAAAGCATAGATGGTAGGGGGAGAAACACAGCAATATGCCCCAGCTTTTAAAAGAAAACAGAAAATGAGGACCACCGGGTTTGATGCCCCTCACGGAGCCTGGGAGAGTTGTACTTTGTTTAAATACAAAAACATGGGAAATCTAGAAAAGGACTGGTTTGGCTGGCGTGGCTAAAACCAAAGCCCCATTATGCTGAACCACAAATGGCTCTGATGCCAGTTATTTTATGTCTGCCCCAGGCAAATCAGCTGCTGTAAATCATTTCACTATAGTGGTGCCACAGTAGTTCAAAGGTTGTCCAAGTTTTCCTTGTATTCAGATTTCATCAGCGTAGCAGCAGCTTAATAAATATGTGGTTATTTATTTAAGTCTCAGCTTTCTCATCCATAGCTTAGCTATAGTACTGACAAAAAACAAGCAGTTGGAGCCATAAGTTAAAAGCATGTGATTTATTTATGTCACAAACTATCAGGATACTAGGGATAGGGAGGTTAAAAAGTCCAGGCTGGTGTTTCCTAAAAAGCCATGAACACAGACACACCCAGCCCTATTTTAAGATAAAGGGTTAAAGGCTCTTTGAAGGAGAAAGGTTTTCAAGTTGCTGACATATTAGAAGTTGCTGTGCTGCAGGGAGGTAACTGTAAAGTAATGACTTCTGCATGGGTATTTACTCCAACACCAAGTCAGGGAGGGTGTTCCTTTCAGAGTCTACATTAAGGTTGAGCTGGGGGGAATTTCAGTGTTACCAACAATTGTACTGAAGTTCCCACTGTTAATGGTGATTTTTAGTGAAAGTCGTAGCCCTGTCAATCAGATTATTACAGCATCTTTCCAGATCTAGCTTTTAAAAAATTCACAGGTTTTAACCAATACTTAGTATCCAATCAAGGCATATGTGAAATATCAAAGAATGGCTGAAAATTAAAAGCAGCACAACATTCATTATGCCTTTCAAAACCCACAAATTTTAAAGCTAATCTCTGGGTTATTCTGGGCATGACTCATGATTTCTGTATGTCTGGGGTTAGCTATAGCGCATCGTGATTTACTGCTTTCTCTGAATCTGTGTATCTGCACTAGGCTACATAGAGGCCAGCTGGCTAGCATCATGGTAGGAACAGCACCCATACCGATTCTGTGGGCATGTGCTCTCTTTCCTGAGCTGTAGAAGCTCTTTATTTTACATGAACACCCAGAGCAGCTCATAGGGGCCAAAACAGGAATAAGAAAGAAGGGTATTTCCTACTAATGCAACCTGTTGGAGTGAGCATCAGGGATGCAGTGTATTTGTTCATCCCTGTTTTATCTGTGCAATTCAGGATACATTTGTTCAAAACCTCATGGTGTTGGGAAAACCCTCATTTCCTCATCTGAGAGTATACCCCCAGGTCTGTGCTTACCCATGGTGGACAGCTTCCAGAGCAAAAACTGTGCCTGTATGTTTGGTGCTTCCCTCCTCCCCTCCACTCTAGTTGAAGTGGCAGGTAAGCTTGGTCCATGTCTGAGCAGCTGGTGTTTCTGTAAGAACACAGACCCTCTTCCCGGGAGAGCTGCACCAGGAGAGTGGCTTGAGATGGGAATCAGGCGCTAATTGCATCCTGCCTACATGCTGTTGTGGTGCTAGCTTGCTCTCCTTGTATTTAGAGTGTAAAGCACTTTGGTTTTTCGTGTGTAAAAAGTCACTGCTTAAACATCAGCTATGGGCCTTTGGAAGCTGTTTCTGCCAAAAAAAATTTCCTCTATAAACACTAACATCTGCTGGTCCCAGGAGTCAGGTCCATCTTTAGAGCAGCTACTTCCTCCAGTTCTTAGAGCAGACGGGTGAGCATCCCGCAGTGCCTGGGTGCGAGGAGCACGGCACGCTGCCTGGCGCTGCCCTGGGGAAGGCATCTTGCACTGAAATGCCTGATGTCTGATCACCCAAGATGAAGCAAGCCAAAAATTAAACTTCATGCTGTGTCCCATGCGTCATGCAGCAGCAAGCCTGCTGCTGCTCCTACCATCTGTGGGCATGTGCAGCAGGCATGGCCTGGGGCTGTGCATCAATGTAATAAGCAGGACGGCTAGTTGACCTTTGGGTAACACCAGAATTGTGTTTAGAAGATGGAATAGGGCAAAGCATCCAGTAGTTTTTGGGACTGTAGAAGAAAATGGCAATGGACTGCAAATGCATTTTTCCAGCAGCAACCAAGTTATAATATAGAGGTCTCAAAAACATATTGAAATACTGGTTCAGCTGTCACTAATTAATTAGACCAAAAAGGTTCTGTTGATGATAAAGTACCTTAGCAGACAGTTGGATGCTTAGGGTGTTCTTGGGAAGGGGTCCTAAAATAAGAGTATAATTTCACAAGATAAACAGTGGAGAGAGACAGGGCCTCTGCAGATCTCTCAAAACTGTTTGTTGAAACCATGAAGAGATATGAAGAGCTGGTGCCTCCTTGAAATGTAGTCTGAGTGGGACAGAGTGAGTCCTCTGGTGTCTACAGCAGTAGACCCTGGGAATATCCAATAAAAATATTGGTGGCAGATTCCACCAGTGTCTTCAGCATTCAGTAATTTCTGCTTTGAGCAGGTTATTTGCTGGCTCAGTCTAACATAGCCACTAACAAGATATGTTTCAGCTACCTCCTACAAGGATACTGGCATTCTCTTTTGCAGAAAATTAGAAATCAAAGGGCTGGTGTAATGGACTTTACTTTTCAAGGTATTTTGGGAAGAGGTACTGGGGAATTTCTCATTAAAAAATCGAATTTGAGTTGATTATCCTCAGTGTCAACACTGGTGCTATTGAACTGCCTACAAAACTGAACTCCCATGGCACATATTTAGTTGAAATAATAGAATCATAGAATGGCTAGGGTTGGAAAAGAACTTAAGATCATCTAGTTCCAACTCCCTCATGGGCAGGGACGCCTCTCACTAACTAGATCATGTCACCCAAGGCTCTGTCCAACCTGGCCTTGAACACTGCCAGAGGTGGAGCATTCACAGCTCCCTTGGGCAACCTGTTCCAGTGCCTCACCACCTTCACAGTAAAGAACTTCTCCCTTATATCTAACCTGAACTTCCTCTGTTTAAGTTTAAGTCCTTTACCCCTTGTCCTGTTGCTACAGTCCCTAATGAAGAGTCCCTCCCCATCATCCCTATAGGCCCCCTTCATATACTCAAAGGCTGCTATGAGGTCTCCACGCAGCCTTCTCCTCTCCAGGCTGAACAGCCCCAACTTTCTCAGCCTGTCTTCATATGGGAGGTGCTCCAGTCCCCTGATCATCCTGCTCAGGTATACTTGTGAATTATAGCAGTAGTTTGGGCATAGTTGGGATGCAGTAAGGACTGCCATAGCAGACGCTGATATCCTCTGTCGGGTGCCAGTGACTGCCTGCAGTTATGACAGCTGCTTGCAGCTTCAGGTTTATGGATCCTACAGCACTGAATTGTGACTGTGGATGGTTTCAACCAAGAAGGTCACAAAGAAACACTTCCGCAACCTGGCTGGAAATTCAGCTTCAGCAAGTCTTCTTGTGGTTATCTGTGAGTTCAAGACAAGTGCTCACTTGCCCGTCTGCAGGACTTCCCATCAGCGCTGCTCTCTGCTCTTTTCTCCTGCAGAGCTAATTTGGTTTTGCTATTAATTTTCCCACACAAAACCCTTCTGAAGGCTCAATTTACACTCCATTCTACATCACAGAATGGGCAATGCCTGTAAGGGAATATTTTTCATACTGCTGCACAGAAGCAGAAAATCCATTTAACTTCTGGCCTTGCATACTTTCATCACAGGCTTCCAGGACGTTTTGTCTTATGTTTCAAACAGCCTGTAGCTCATCTGCCTCTTAATGTTTGTCTTAGCAAAATCTCAGGGGTTCTTCAGCCTCAAGGATTATCAGGATACCTCAAGATCTATAGAGCAATTAATGGTCTTAATGAAATACATGGCAAAATATTGAGTCTTACTGAAATGCAATAAAACCATTATTCATAGGCAAATGACCAAGTATTATACAATTGACCAAATAGAGTTGGTCCAGTGTAATTTTTCTGTCTTTCATGAAGAGTTATTCTCCACCTTGTCAGACCCTGACTACAGCCTGTGATCAGTTTTTTGTTGTTTGTTTTTTTCTTTTCTCTGATTTATTGTCCATTATGATTCCCGCAAAGGAATGATTTTTGCTTTGGAGGGACATAACTGTGTGCAGGAAAGCCCAGTTCTCCCAACAAGACACATAGGAGAAGAGAACAGCCACCTGGTATCAGTGGAAACAAGAACAAAGAGTAAGATGTCTCTTGGGACTTGTGAGAGCTGGAGAGAGGCCAGCTGTGGACAGAGGGACTGTGTGAACTTGAACATCAACCCATGTTCTTTTTCTTTTTTTTCAGTTGTTTTCAAGAGAATGTGGGTTAAGGTTTGCACTTTGGTCTCAGGCAGAAGGTCTTGAGGATGCAGAGTAGGTTGAATTTATTTGGAAGTGCTAGGTTGCTTTTTTGTACTGTATTTCAGACAGCTATATGAGAAAATAAAATATGTAATTCTTTTTACTAAATTCACCTATTTACCTATTTACAAAAACAAATTATGAATAGGAAGCTGTTCACAAATTCAGATGGCTGGGGCACAGGATATTTGACAAGGCATTTTGAAGAAGAGACAAGGGTAGAAATGAGAAAGGCATGAAGTTTCAAAGATAGAGAAAAAGCTTTTCAAAACCTTCAGAAAACAAGCCATTTTGGCAGTGCATAAATGCTTGACAAGGACATTTGGGACAAATTTCTCTTAACGGGGCAGGAAGCCATCTGCTGGAAATCTGTTCCTGGATGTTGGGTCCCTTGTGTACCCTGGAAAGCATGGTTTTGTTTATTCTTGTAGATAGGGGGATGTGGGTTTTTTGTGCCCAAAAATCCCATGTCCTTTCACCATTTTTTCTTTCTAAATCAAGCAAGTTCCAAACCTCCAATAGCTGGGCTCGTCAGGGAGGACGAAAGAAGTAAAATTACTGTTTCACAGCTAAAAGGGGGAAAAAAAGAGTACTGAAAGTTTGAAAGTATGGAGGGAAAGCCCGTTCAGGGAACTGATGCCTTGGAGAAATTCTTTCCCCCTGTCCATGCAGTGTGTGTTTGCATCCAGATGCTTTGTGCCAGTCTGGGGCCCAGATTCTGGTTCCATCCCTGGCCTGAACCAAGGGCTGCCAGCTGTGCTATGACAAGGTAAAACTAAGATAGGTGAGCCATGCAATGAGGTTAGTTTGGCTGAGGGGTACTGACAGAGGAGGTTGTCACTTGTTATACCAGTTTGCTACTTCCTCTGATTCTCCTGGGCAATTTGAAAAGAAGCTACCCGAAACCTTGCAGCTTTGCTTGCACCATTTCCCAGAGCAGGGTTTACCTGTGCTTGCCAGGCTGGTTGCTGGATATGGTTTGCCTCAGTCTACACCAGCTGAGATAATTTCAGCCTTGGTCAGACAAGTTAGTTCACAGCTGCGTTCAAACAGTAGTATTAAGTACCATTCTTCACAACTTAGTATCTCCTTGTTAAACTTTACCTAAGGCTTGTGTGAAGTCCACAGAAATGGAAACATCAACAGTCTAATACTTTAAGAAAGACCTTGGTTTCAATAATTCCGTTTTAAACTCAGGCTTACTTTGGCATCTGGTACCATTTCTTGATGACAGCATTTTTCCCATTCAGGGAAGAAAAATTTTGTAAAAAGATCTCTAATTCCATATAAAAAACAATACATTAACTTAGCGTCTCCCATTCAGCCTTTTTTACTGGTCAAAAATCTCTTTTCTACTTCTTCCTTTTCCGTGTACTACCATGTTACTCTGTTTTTCATTTACTTCTTCCATTAACCCTTCTGTGTTATGCAGCCTCATTTGGAACATTTTCTTGTTCAAGAACAGTGTGATGCAGTAGGAAATTCCTGTGCAGGTGCCATTAATAGATGTTTTTAAATGTTATCCATCAGATGTGTGAAGTATTTCATTTAGTTTTCATGGCAGCTGAAAAGGGAAAAAGCATCATGAGGCAGAGAAATGAGATGCCCTGACTTGACTTGGAATTAGAGTGGCAGACACTGTATATATGCCATGTATATACAGTTTGATATTGCTGCTGCTTAATGGTTACATCTGTATATTAGTCTCTGTAGGAAGGATAAGTAGAGGCTAAATGGCTAAAATGTGGTAACTATTTCTAGAAAGGCATAAAAAAATTTTTCCACTTTGTAAAAGTCAATGTTGGCTTTTCTTGGGTTGCTGATTTTTTCTGAAAGTAATCATAGAATCACAGACTGGTTTGGGTTGGAAGGGACCTTAAATATCATGTAGTTCCAACACCCCCTACTACACCATGTTGCTTAAAGCCCCATCCAGTCTGGCCATGGACACTGCAAAGGATGAGGCAACCACAGCTTCCATGGGCAACCTGTGCCAGTGCCTCACCACCCCCATAGTAAAGAATTTCTTCCTAATGCCTAATCCAAATCTCCTTTCTGTTAACTTAAATCTATTCCCGCATGTCCTGTCACTATATGCCCATGTAAAAAGTCCCTCTCCAGTTTTCCTGTAGGCACCCTTTAGTTATTAGGTAATCACAAGGAGATTTTTTACGACAGGGTAATAGGTACTAACATTTCCTATTTCAATTTACCAGTTTAAATTCTATTTCAACTCATATTAGTTTAAAAGAAACTAATCAAAACTGAATGACCTACTTGTTAAAGAGGTTGAATAGGATTCTCTGGGAATAGGAATTCTCATGTGCTAAAAATGTTCTTTATGAACATTTGTCATTTGTAGGTATTTGACTGAGAGTTTAATGCACAAAAATACTTGCTCCTTTGGCACAAACTAATAAAAACAGAGTAAGGATTTGACGAAGGAAAATGAGTGCTCTTAGCAACAGACAGCCTGACTCTCCAGTTCGCTTCATATATGCAGTTGTCCCGATTACTGCAAAAATGATGCAAACTGTTATTCTCCCTGGCACTGATGTATGCAAACTCAGCAACAGTGGCTTAGCACACAGTGATCCAGAATAATACCTAAATAGTATGCACGTATTTGCTGGTTTGTAAACAAAGCTGGTAGTTTAGTCTTCACATGGTTGTCTAGACAGCAGCAATTAGTAGTAATTAGTAAGTGCATCTGCTGTCTGCTGAGTCCATGGCAGCTCAGGTTCTGGAACTAAGGGATCAAAGTTTTACTTTAACACTGTACTCCATAAAGTAGGGTCCTACCTTAGATTCCCATATGCCGAGTGCATGCTTTGCTCTGATTTTTTGTTTATAGTTTTTGACGTGCTTGTTCCCCTGCTCAGGAGCCAGCCTGGCAAATAAAAATTATGGATTGATCTGGGTTTCTGGCATGTAGATAAAATGACCTATTTTACTTAAGACCCAATTCAATTGGCTGGAGCTTCACAAAATATGTTTCAAGGCCTAAATTCATGACTCTGTTAGGTACTTGCAGTATGCCATTACCAGGCTTGAGCTCATCAAAGTCAGCCTTCGTCATGCCATCTTGCTACCATGTAGGTGCTAACTGCACCCCTACTTTGTCTCAGGGCACAGGGGAAGTGGGAATCAGTTGTGATATGCTCTGTATCAGAAACAGTGCAGTTAAAGAGGACTGCTGTTGCTATTGCAGCTTCCCTGCTGTCAGCGAACAGCCCTACGTGTGACTCTCCAAGTGGAAAGCCACTGCTAAACAATGTAGAAAGTGGTGCCTACTGTTCATGCAAAGAAAGAGGAAGAATGTAAAAAAGAAACTTATTGTTCATTGGGTTATTGAGGTTTTCTCCCCAGGTTGCTTTCAAATGCCTGTATATGTGTGCATGCAACCCCCTAGGCCTTTTGCTGCTAGTGGTATACGTATCACTAGTAGCATCTACTTGTAATATAGTAGCTGACAACCACACCACGTAGTTGCCGAACTGAACCAGCCTTAGTCACAAAGTCTGTCAGATGTGCAACATACAGCTGTGTGGCATCTCAGTGATGAAAAGGAAGTAGCCAAGAGGCTGAGAAAACTGTGGTTTTCCCTGACGCTGACACCTCTTTCTGTATTTCTCTTCCCTCAGCCAGGAGCTTATGCTTCCTTTACCCCCTGGATATTGTAAGCCTTAGCACATAGTGTTTCTGTTATGCATAGAAGGCAAGAGATTCTAATTAATTTGAAACAAAACTCTAAGTTTAGTAGTCATGGTCATTCACAAATGGCCAGGATCCATTCACTTAAGGGTAACACCTTTACTCCAGGATACAGAATGGTCTTTTTTTTCTCTTTCCTTCTTGCACTTTGTTAATAAATCTTGTAGGAGGAAGAGTGTGGCTGACCCAGAAATTGCCTGAGGCTGGTGCCTTGGACACGCTCTTGATTGAGGTGCTGTAACTGCCACATTGTGTGTTTTGCCTCTTTGTGTTCCAGCCACATTGAAGCCATTTGATGAAGAGTGTTTTGTGGGATTTCAGCAAAAAGTTTAGCTAGCTGTATCTCACCTCTGACAAATTGCTGGAAGCCCAGGAAATTTTCCCAGGGCTTGGGATTGCTCTTAAGCTGGAGACTGAAAGCATGTCCTTGCTGGAAACTTCATCCTGTCAGCAGATTGCTCTGTGGAAAACATAGAGAACAATGGTGGTTTTAAAAGAGAGACAGAGGAACAAGAAAAGGAAAAAAAGGGGTGAGATTTTTCCGAGCAATAAATGTATGGTTTATTACTAATGTTTTGGTCAGTTACTCTAATTGGCCTTAGGAAGTATGGTTTCTGAAGTAACTGCAGTCTGTAATGTAAATCAATGTTTAACATCACAGTTAAAGAGCCTCAATTGCATGGAATTTGCAGCAAATTTCACATCCAAATTGTGATACATTTGAGGATTCACAAAGTGTCCAGAATGGATCTGCTGCTCTTCTAACAAACATCAAGCCAAATCTGTGTTTTGTTTCTTTTACAGGGTGAAAGAGTCCAGAGAGCCAACCCGCAATAGATCAATGTGTTCCATGAAAAAGGTCTTTCCGTTGTATACAAACTACAGTCTCTTGGCTGATTTAACAGCTAGGCCAATTCAGGGTGCAGAGCAGTAATCCAGTCTCAAACTGAGACATGGGTCATGCGAAATGGTCAGTCTCCCAGTCTGACATAGATTAAAACCCACTCATTCTGATCTTTGTTGCTCCCTGAATATCTAAGAGCATTTATGCATCCAAAAGTATCACCAGATCGTGAAATCTCCTAAAGCATAAATAAACATATTTCCTTTGTCAATGAGGCAAAGGCAGTCTTCACAAGGAAGTTCTCTGAGTTTCGTCCTTTTCCTTTGTTCTGAATACACAATGAGTACACAATCTATAGCAGAAAAGGTACTCGGTGGAAAAGCTATTCTTTGGCTTACATTTACTTGCTGAATGTGGGAAAAGCTCACATTTTTAACATGGATAAGGATACATGTAATGAACTTCCAGTAGAAAATGAGACAAGTCAATTTTACTCAAGACTCAAAGGTTCAAACTGAAACAACAGTGATGAAATCTTTTGGAATCAGCAAACATTAAAAGGAGAAAGTTGCTGCTAGCCTGCTATAAATCTTCAATTTCCCATTTAAAGAAGCAAACACTGTTACGAAGTGCTAACCTAAAGTAAACTAAAAAATTCTTATTACCAGCTACCCTTTGAAAATTCCTATAAAATCCATAAGTGAATTAGGTGCAAAATTAATTGCTCAAGTAATAAACATAAACAAACTTGTCAAAATTAAAATTAGAAGGGCATTCTTCTATATTTTATCAAATAATTGGCTAGCACTGGGGATGCAAACATCCCCAGGCTGGAAAACATATGGATTTGGAACATTATTTTGAGATGTGTGAAATGTGCTGTATAGTCAGTTCAATATTCAAAGCTCTCTTCATGGCTAATGAGCGATGATGACTCCTAGTATTTCATGAAATTTAACCTTATTAGAGGGTTTTCCTCCAAATGCAGTTTTGGCAGTTTCCCCTTTTCCCTTCTCTCCTCTTCTCCTACTATCCTTTTTCCAAGCATATTATGTACGCAAAGGCATCTATCTCCTTCTGTGGGACTGGCATACTTGTAGCTGGCACATTTTCCAAGCAGCTAAAAACATTTCTATCATTCTTACTTAAAGCATGAAAAAGATAGCTAATTCTTCTTTCTTTCCTTTGCATTATTCCTTTCATTTTGAGTAGTGGGGATGCAGTTCTTTGCTTCTCTTGGTCTGGTCCCTTTTGAGACAGCTAGAGCTGTGCACACAATGTCTTGACACAGAACTTCAGAAACTGAATATACCCTGCTTTTGTCTCAGCCAATGAATACAGTGGAATTTTTGCTGCTGGCAATATTCACTCTGCAAATTTTAAAACCATAACATGAAGTAAAATAAGTGGCTGGTCCAAATGACTGCTTTGCGGCTTTGTGCCTGGAAAAGACTAACCATGGGGCTGAGGCTTGCAGCCCACCAGATGCAGGTGCAGCTGGAAAGGGTATTCGCTGCCTACCGTGGGCATTGTGCAGCCAGTGATCCCCCACCAGAAGTGGTTTATCTGACTGTAATTGGCAGCAGCTGCTTTTGCAAGGACTTTTGTCTTCTTACACCTGATAAAAATTCCCTGACTGCTAATGAGAAGACTTATGCTTTCTCTGTGCTATTTTCGTTATTTAGCTTTATGAGGCTATTCTTTTTGTGACTCAGGGTGTTCAAATCTTATCATTCCATAAAAAAACAGTAACTGTTTTTACAGCCTATAAAAGTTAACATTTCAATGTGCAGACACATCACTGTTTGTAGTCTCTGTAAATTATGTTTCCCATGTGTGCCACTTAGCTGCTGGAAGGCAAAAAAGAGGGAAGAGATATATAGCAACGTTAATTTCTTAATAAGGCCCTACTTAGTGGGATGTAAAATATGCATGTAGAGAAGTTTGATCTTAGATTTATCCACCTTAGCACTGTTCAGATTGCTCCAGAGGCAGTAGAGAGAATTGTTTTCAATCCTTTTCCTTTGGAAAGATAGGACAAAACTCCCTATGTGCATATGTCCCAAACCCATTCTTTCCCTCAAGTGTGATACACATAGCAGAAACACAACCCCACATCATCTGGGGCTAGCCTAAGGGGATTTTATCTGATGTCATCTCATAGTTCATATTTGGCAGTCCTAGGAAATGTCAGAAAAGATTTCTAGGAATCTAGAAGTACTGCAGTTCAGACTGCTTAAAGAAAATCTGTTCCTTAACTGACTACAGGAATGATCACTGCATGTAATTAAAGTGTAAACTGTTACAGCTACATTGTCCCCATTTTGGGCTGCTTTTTTTACCTGATCTCCTATTGTGCAGCTGGCTTGTTACACACAGATGCTCATAAAGTCTGGGATACAGCTGTCATGGATTCAGGATTTATTACTTTGTTTATAAAAGAAAAGAAAATACAGTTAAAAAAATTAATATCCCTCTGATGAAAACAAGGGAAAACCCCAAACATTTCCACCCATTTCTGGAAGCACTCTATGCATTTTTGCTTTCTCAATCACCTACCCATCCCAGCATGTACTGGAGATGATGGTGATGTATGAGAAATAGGTTAAGGAAATAATATACTGCCATTGCTGCATGTTCTTACAGCCAGTGTCTCATCAAATTATTACTCCTGTTTGACATGTGGGTTAGGAAAGAGAAGCACAGAAGTTTATTTTGAACTGGGGACATTGCCTGGGTTTAGCCTCACAAAATCAATATGTAAGTTGCCCACATTATGAATGAAGTCACTTCACACCCTGCTCTTTTTCTCAAGTTCATTGCTATGTGCATGGGAAACAGTACATCATGACAAGTTCTCTGTCCCCCTTGTATTCTTCATTGCCCAACATTAAGCTTCAAATAGACATCTAAAAAATTTTAGCTTGTTTTGATTGTTTTCTGGGTTTTAAATATCTGCTGTTACTTTTTCAGGTCTGCCTCCTGTTTGATTTTGACACATTGCCAAGGATTACCATCTCCCATTTCCATGTGAAATCTTCTACAGCTTAAACAAAAATATACCATGCGAAGATGATGTGGAGAGTTTTATTTAGTGGTTAAAGAAAGGGATGGAGTTTCCCAGGTTTTCAGTTCCCTTGTGCTTGGCATGAAAAAAAATTCACCATTGCGCAATACTAGAGTTTTTCAATTTACTCCAAAATCACTCTGTTTCTGTGTTGCTGTACACATTCCTACTTCCATTTCTTCTGTTGCAAAAGCATTACAGTGATGTTTGTCTAATTGTAACTTGCATGATTCTTAATTCATTAACATTTTTTAAATACACTCAAAACTATCTGGATGTCGAAGGCAGTAGAAGCATCAAATTTTGAAAGTTTAATGGTTTAATAAAGTTACCCAAGTGACTATTTAGGACAATTGAACTGAAAGTGAATCTATGGAAGCAGGACTCTGATGGAATATTTTATTTTAATAAGACATATGCTTTTCTTGTTGCACAGAATTGCAATGGAAATCCTGATAATGGATGCTGTTTTGCAAAAACCTCTCATATGTGAATTTAACACTAATCAGGACATCTGAGAGAGGCCATACAGACCTTTCTAATTACAGGAAAGTGATTAAAAATCCAAGGACAATACAAAGGAAAGCAAATGCAAAGTTTAACCCAGGGCTTTAGTGATGAGTAGGAGTGCATCTCAGTACAAAATACTGCTACTGTTTCCTTTGCGACCTTTTCTAGTTACTGTCATGACTGCATTAGCTGCCACTTTACTGAAGCGCTTGTATTCCAAATATAAACATTGCAGTTCTCATCTGGTATTTATTTGTGTGAGTCAGAACCAAAGCTTTATGCCTTTATATAAGCCCTTTGTGACTTCTGAATCAGGCCAAATATGTTTGCTATTTCCAAAACTCTGCCTGATGCATACCTTTATGTGCACTGATAGTATTTTACACTCAGTAAGAGTTTCTCTGAAAGCATATGGTCCTTTGTGAATTTGAAATGACTAAAAGCAGAATGACTTTGCATCTGAGAAATTAAATATATGATTAATGCTTCTGAGCAAGATCCTGTACAGGTGAAATGTGCTATCTATGACTGATGGATTTTTCATCTACCTTCTCAATCTACTTTGTGGGCGTCTTATCCAACAGGGATGCTGCTGAGCAAACTGGCTTGTATCCACCAAACCACTTAAGCTTATACTCATCTTGGGACATGTGAATGTCTCCACTGAGATCTCTGATGAATAAGTGAGCACTGCTTTTTGAGCCGCCAGTCCAGACACTCTCATGTGGAGAACACAGAAGTATCTCTGGAAAAAAATTTTGAAGTAATGCTGCATTTTGTTACTCCAGCTATTCAGTGTTGAAGAATGTATCTCAATATCTCTTGAAGCTGGCAGGAGCTTGGGGCTCCCAGAACCCCACACAGTTAGGAATTGAGAGGAATTACATAGAACCATAGAATCATAGAATAGTTAGGGTTGGAAAGGACCCTAAGATCGTCTAGTTCCAACCCCCCTGCCATGGGCAGTGACACCTCCCACTAAACCATATCACCTAAGGCTATGTCCAACCTGGGCTTGAACATGGCCGGGTATGGAGCATTCGTAACTTTATTGGGCAACTAATTCCAGTGCCTCACCACACTCACATTAAAGAACTTCCTCCTCACCTCTGACCTGAACTTCCCTCATTTAAGTTTGAACCCATTACTCCTGGTCCTATCACTACAGTCCCTAATGAAGAGTCCCTCCCCAGTATCCTTAAAGGTCCCCTTCAGATACTGAAAGGCTGCTACGAGGTCTCCATGCATATTCATTACTGACTGGAAGTTGTTGGAGCCAGTGTGAATGGTCAGAAGTATGCCCTACACACAAATCCACGGCTTCCAGAACGGCACACCATCACTCATCGGGGCAGCTGCACTGAATGCTCTCTCTAAGAAAAAGACCCACCAGCCAGAAGCACTCTCTCTGATGTGCCTTATCCCAACACCCTTGCTCAAGAAAAACTTCTCTGAATCTGGACGTAAGTTTTCCCACAGAGCCTGGGAGCCTTGGGAGGCAGGTCTTGGGAGTGTGCAGGTGAAGCAAGTGCATTGATATGAAGAGGAAAAGGAAGCTGACATACTCTCCATCTTTCTGCTGAGACCCAGTTCCTCCATGCTCAGTATATAAATGCGCGCTTGGCTATACTCAATTAACTGTGTTCTTCTGGCATTGACCAAGCAACAATAAAAGGCTGCTATGTCCGGTTCCACTGTAACCACTCATGGCTCTGTCTTGTTCTTAGAGTACATATATTGACTAGGACTATTCGTCAAAATCAGCTTGGGAAGGAACTGCACCTCCTCTTAGCCATGTAAGGCAGCTTGGGAAGGAACTGCACCTCCTCTTAGCCATGTAAGGAGTTGTCTCTGGAGAATGGGCAGTGAATGAGGGGAAAGAAGGAGAGGAAGTGACTTTTTAACCCAGGTTTCCTGTGCTCAGGACAGAGCCTACCTTGACTTACACTGATTTAGACTAATGGCTTCAAGTGTTTGTCCGTATCCTGGAAGGCATAGAACAAAAACAACCCAATTTTTACCAGGAGCTCTGAAAAACCGAGAAAAGATCAAGTTATGTCTTGAGATGCTTCTAAAATGCCGAGAGAAGCTGCTTTAAACGAAAAGCTTGTTGACAAGAGAACTGTATCAGCAGGTGCCTCAGACTATCTGACCTGTAATACTGCAGCAAGCCAGGCAATGAAAATTGTCATATTAATTACTGAGTGGATGTTAATACCCTTTTGCAGCTAGATTTGGATAGCTTCCTCCAAGAATTTTGCTCAGCACCATTTTTTAAAGTAGGTATTTTTTCTTTACTGAAAATGCACTTTGTGTCAGTGTGATCTGAAACTTGCAGATGCTAACCTTCAAGGAGAGCTGCTAGATTACTTCTGGTCCAGGACTTTAAGGTCTTCTTAAGAATTCTACTCACAGTCTATATTCTGTTACCAATCCACTTTAAAGTCTATCATTGATAATACTCCCTTGAGATAATTTTCTACCCCAGTCTAACAGATCTCACTATTAGTATCCTTTCTGTGGTTTTACAAGTCAATATCCTGTTACCTTTTCCATCAAATTCCTTTTAGCATCTCTATGACTACAGAAAAAAACAGAATTGCAGTTGATGAGCTTAGTTGGTCTCCCAGGGCAGATGCAGGACAAATCATATCTAGACAGACCCCAAGTAATGCTTTGATCACCTATTAAAAACACCCAATGGTGTTCTTTTAAAGGAGTATAAGGTGGCTGGAAAAGCCCCATCCTGCAGCAGCTGCATGGTGGGGTCAAAAACTGGGACCGGAGAGGTCCTGACATCTCCCTTTCTACGGTGCTGGGAATGATTTTGTTCTCAGAGCTGCAGCTTGACAGGAAGAGACAGGGAAAATCTGGTGTCCTGACAAAACTTCAGGAAAAAAATAACATCCTTATATTTTGACAGAGTGCCAAGATGGCCCCTGTGCTCTGGGACTATCAAGACAAGCTGAACATCTGGGATGGGGATTCATCTAACAGAATGAGAGTGAATACATTAGTCACTTCAGGCTTTCTTCAGAGTCCATGAGGAGAAAAGGGTACTTCCAGTGCATGATTCATTTTATTCTAAATCAGTTGTCTGAAACCAGATTACATGAATTTTGCTCCAAATATGCCAAGTTTTCTCTGATGAACTAATCAGCTCATTCCCATGTTCCACCACCCAGAAAAAAAAATTATAGCATTTATTATAAATCTCTACTGTAATAATTCAAGCTCATTCTTGCCTTCCCCAAAGTCACAAGAAAGCAATAGGCCACCAAACTCCTAATAATAACAAACTTTTCAGTATCAGACAACTGTTATCAAGTTCCTGTGCCTTCCAGATGAAATAAGCATTTTTTCCCTCTCAACCTTTCCTCCAAGGATGTGTTTCTTAATTTCTTATCACTCCTACTGTTATGTATGGACTTTCTCCAGCTTGCTTTCAACATGTAATGTATTCTATACTGCTTTAATAACTCAGGCTAAATCATATCTCTTATTGTTCACACCTCTACTTCAGTTATCTCTCTTTAGTCTCATACTATAAACATTGTGTCTTTATAATTACTGAGTCTCAAAATATATTTTGAGATATACAAACCTCTGATCTTTTCTCATGAATATATATTCATTCAAAAATTCAGAAATTAAGCCAAACTGAAATTCTCAATTACTTCTTCCTGTACTCGACACTTGTACAGTTGTGGTGCTGACACTGCCAGTCCAAGAAAGAGGAGGAAAAATAGTAAGATTAGCTGCAGCAGCTTTGACTCCAAATGCCTTCAAGGATATTGGCTGCCCTTGGGTTTGAATTTACATCTCAGCAGGGGGCAGATTTACATTTCAACCATTAGATCTCTGTGAGAAACTTCTACTCCCTGTGCATCTGTGATTTTTCTAGCACATAGTTAATTGACACACACAGATTTAATACTAGTGGTAACAAAGAAATAGAGAGTTGTAAGATAATAAGAAGCAAGAAACAGTTCCAGACTATTTCTGTAAATGAAAACTCAGTGTATACATAGGTCTCAGCTGGAGCACAAAACTATGGAGCTCAGTAAAAATAAATGTTTCTGGATTATCCCTCCTAAAAAATCCCTTCCAAGAACAAACAGTAATTAGAAAAGCTCTCAAAAAAAAACCCCAAAATCCAGGCATGGGTCACATTGTTCTGTTCTGTGTAGCCATGGTGTTGATTTCAATGAGACCAAGGCTTTTAAAGTGCTTTAGAGATATGGACAGTGGGGTGATTCACAAGCTCATTACTTGCTTACCTTTCTTACCTAATATGTGGGGCTACAAAATGGAGAAAAGCATTTATTAATTTCTGTTAAACTACCCTGGATCACAAGTAGCTGCTTGCTTTATTTTCAATTGAGGCTATATTTCTCAAAAGTGAGCATGGATGGGGTTTTGTGGTCTCATTTTAGTGTTTTCTCATTGGTGTTGATTGCCAGTCTTCAACCAGTCTTGTTTTTAACCGCCACTGCCCTGAATACGCTCAGCCAGGGAACCAGTGCAGCATAAGACACCAAAATGCAATATGAGAAAGAAATTGAGGTTCTTTCAATTTTTGTGTCTGTGGCCCATACCACATCACATGTGATATGAGAAATGTTAACCAGCAAGAACTTGTGTGGGCAAGGTTGAAACATCAAAAGAAGCTGTTGGACTGTGCCAGACCTTCTCGGGCTTGTCTAAGCTCCCGTTATTCAATGCAAATGAGGTAATTTCATATATGAAGATAGTGATGTGATCCTACTTCACATCTTAGTCTTCTGGGAGTCAAAACCAGCCAAAGATTTTGAGGGACTTGGTATCCTGAAGGCAACCACTAATTATCACAGCACAGCACTTTCAGAGTAGTTACTCACATGTGCAGGCCTGTGGGCTAAATCGTTTTCTCTGAGCAAGAAATGGAGTGCAGCCAGCAAAAGTGAATAAGGAGATGTTTGATGCCTGAGAAAAAATCACTGTCCTCCTGCTGACTAGGGAAAGGAAAGAGCAGCTAGAAACAAAGAGTGCAGAGAACCCAATTAAAAAAAAAAAAAAAAGGAAAAAAAAAGTAAAATTGAACCATATTAATCAGAAACACGCCAACAAAACTCTGTTCCTTTCTCTCCTCCCCAGAAAAAAGTAGCAGCAAAGAAAAAAATTACTTGTAAGCAGAGACAAATAGAAAAGACGTTTTGCATTAGGTTTCTCCTTGCTAGAAATTAAATCTTTATTCTCGTCATCTTTTGTCACATCTTTCACTTCTCAGCCTGCTTCTCATTTATCCTCCTCAAGACCCAAGCCATGTCTCTTCTTCTCAAGTCCTTGATTCCTATTCTTTTTTCTTTTGTAAGTCCTTCCTTTACTGTGGTGGGGGGCTATGGCAGGCCCATGGATTCCCTGGCTGAAGGCATGAAGTTAAAACTCAGTCTCGAAAATGTTAAAGTGTATCCTTGAGAAACGAGGTACCAAAGGCATATGAGTGGGAAAACAGAAGGCACCCAAATGGGAAAGTAAAAGGAGTTTGGAGGAGGGAGTCAGATAAGGGGAGCAACTAGCAACAAAATGAGAACTTGGCAAAACAATGGCCTTACGTAATGTAATAAAGGGTTATCCAATAATGTACCATTGCTAACTAATATTAACCAATGTCTGAAAGACGTGTGTGTTAGAAAAGGTATGTAAGTAGTGGTTTGTAGTAATAAAGGAGATGCCTATTTTTTCATCCTATGAAGTCACCAAAAACATGTGTGTGTGTTTTTTCTCCTTCTCAACAACACTTTATTTCTTCCAAGTCTTGACAACTCAGACTGCGATCTGTGCAGGTGGCTGACACTTACCTGGGATGCAGGCTTAGAATCATGGAATCATAGAATCATAGAATAGTTAGGGTTGGAAAGGATCTGAAGATCATCTAGTTCCAGCCCACCTGCCATGGGCAGGGACACCTCCCACTAAACCATGCCACCCAAAGCTACGTCCAACCTGGCCTTGAACACCACCACAGATGGAGCATTCACAACTTCCCTGGGAAACCCATTCCAGTGCCTCACCACCCTTACAGTAAAGAATTTCTTCCTCA